>OU015471.1:25575783-25663097 GCA_907164805.1 Brachyptera putata | reverse complement strand
TAAAAAAATAATTCGCTCATATGTTGGTATACGGGTAGCGTGCTAGCTGCAGGTTGGCTGCACGTACAAGATGGCCTACTGGCTAGCTTCACTCTGTTGAGGTTTAACGGGGGGATCCATATGCCACCAACCAGCGCCATGGCCAAGGCCTTCATATTATATAATATAGAAACCTTGTTCTCGGCTTCTCTTGCTTATCGGCAATTCGCTACTATACGCTATCCATGTGTATAGAGATCAGTGGACTTGATATGCTTGCAATTCTGTTCGTAAACATCTCTCATGAATGAAATTTGTTGGAAGGTACTCATTCTACTGTTGAATCATTTCATTTTTAATATTTATGCAAAACTGTGATATGATCCACGGGATTACTTGTGGGAGTCAAAATATAGAATACAGGAAGTCGTGGAATGTATTGTTCGTGTTCAAATTACATTCAATTCGTTTGCAATAATAGAGGAATATTTTCCAGTACTTGGGATTATTTGGTCCAGTTATCACGAGATTTGAATATGACTACGATCATCACTACACATTACATAGAAGAAGCCACGCAGGCGCACAAGGTACAACTCTCTCTATATGTATTATACACTTTGTTATACACTGTTCCCTATAATGCACTGCTGTACTGATATAGCATCAAACGTAACAAGAAAATAATGTCAAGAAAATGAATCTTGCCATGTTATTGTTACAAGAAACTAAAGCTTGCCATGTTATTGTTACAAGGAACTAAAGCTTGCCATGTTATTGTTACAAGAAACTAAAGCTTGCCATGTAATTGTCACAAGAAACTGAAGCTTGCCATGTTATTGTTACAAGAAACTAAAGCTTGCCATGTTATTGTCACAAGAAACTAAAGCTTGCCATGTTATTGTCACAAGAAACTAAAGCTTGCCATGTTATTGTTACAAGAAACTAAAGCTTGCCATGTTATTGTTATGAAACTACACCCAATTTCATTATTTGATGAATACACATACCCAACAACTATACGCTTCTATTCTGGGTACAAACAATCTTCTGAGCCCACGAGCTTTTCCGCCTTGCTGTGGAGAAGTGGAACGGACAAAAAAAAAACACAAATACAATTACATATAAAAATCATGACGATGTCTCAATCAGGTTGATTTCAAGAGACACAAGTTATAAACTGAAATTGTAGCCCTTCTAGAGTTTGAAATTGAGATTGGTTCAAAATTAAACTGGAAAATAGGGTTGAAATAATCACGCCTTAGATGTCAACAATCACAATGGAAAGATTGTTCATCGATCAACTTATATTCTAGGTTGGTTTGATGCGAGGAGGCATCCTATTGGCTGATATGGCACCACGAGTGCTGATAGCCAATCACAGTTGTACAACTCTGGAAGAAGTGTTCCTCAAGTTGAGTCAGATGCAAGGCGAGGGCTTTGCTACCAGGCCACGTGGGAAACAAGAAGACGCCATTGCGAATCCTCCAATCACAGACGATCAGGTAAATATCTGACCAAGCTTGGGGAAAACTCATTCCAGATAGTAGAGAAGAAATGGTGTTGTGTTCGTGTTATTCGGTGGGGGGAAGGGAGGGGGGGTGGCATTCAGGTCAGACCAAGTAACCAATCGAATCGAAACTTCTCCTGGCCATTGATATTATAGCAGAAGAGATTGATAATGTTCTGAACTGAATCGGTTGAAAAGTATCTTCTAGTTAAGTTATGGGAAATTTAAATATTCCCATAAAAACCACATTGGTTGGAATCAGGTAAAACACGCCGTACACGATCAACATTTACCCGTCAACAACCGGTTCTTATCCCCGGATTGATGAGAACAACCTATACGTACTGTACATAGCCCAAGCGTGACAGTTACGGGGTCCAGGAAAGATGTGATGAGGAAGTACTCTTTCCTACCTCGAACTGGTGAGGGTTGCAATTGTTTGGCAGATTGTGGAGAGGGGGGGGGGCTGACATTGGAAGAATTCGAGGAACTGCTACGGCGGAGACAGGTGTTAAAAGAGGGTATTTGAGAGTTTGTGTTAGTTGGTTATTCATGAATCACTATTCGTTTTCATTATACTTCTTCCTGTTCAGAGTTTTGTTATTCAGTTTAAGGTCTTGCCACCGCTCTTTTGTGCAACTGTGACTGTCCATATAGTGAATGGAGAAAAAATATTCAAAGATATTCACTCCTCTCTCAAGTCCGATTTTCGAAACATTGAGAATCGAAAATATCGATGAATTTTCTATTTAGTTCCACTATGCTGCCACTTTAGGTGACAATTTAGTGTAGTCGCAACATCGAGTTGTACATTTCAATTTTTCACATTCGACATTTCAAATTCTACGTGCCCTTAAAGTGTCATCAATCCAGGCAGTCAATTGCTATTGCCATCTATAAACTTTGATCGTGTACGAGGTATATCGAATAGAGTTCTGCCTGAATTAAAGTATTATAGATGAATAAGAAAGCATGTCACTAATTACCAGAATTATAGTTGAATCATCTCACTCCGATGGTTTTTCTTATGATGGATAAGGATGAAGATATCGACAGTTCTGAAAGGGGAAATGTTTTACGGAGACGATCCGTGCCGTATTATCGTCGAGTAAATGATGTCGGAAGCATGGATATGGATGAGATGACGACTTCGGTAAAAGCACACAGATCCACAACGTCGTTCGCGAACAGAATGAAAGCCTTGATGTACAAAAACAGTCTGGCATTATTGAGAAATGAATGGTAAGTTGTAAAACTCTAATATTCCTCATCAAGGTTATAGTAAATAGCCATGTATCATTCATCTACGCCACTGCTTGAGACAGATTTGTGCTGTCGTTGTTAAAACGTTACAGCAAGACGTGCGTGAGACCTTCTAGCCCGAACGAGCGTGTGTTTGCTTCACAACCGGGTGTTCTGGATCGAACAATTGCGCCGCAGTCAGATATTATGCGTCAACTTTCTGTCCCACTTTACCTGACACTCGTCAGTAAGTCATGTGCCAAGGTTCTGTACAGAGCTAGGCTGGCAACCTCAAAGTGGTCAAGATCTAAGAGCCCGATGAAGTGTTTCAGAATATTGATTGGCTGAGCGTAGGACAGTCCCGATTTATTGGTGATCTTGTAAAAGATTGGCATATGCCGGAAGAAAATCAGACATTTTCCGGCAAAATGTGACCGGTTATCCTACTTGTATTATTTTAATATGCATGGTAGGGTTGTATGTCACCTCCCTCACATCAGCTTCAGTCTATTTCAGTATTATGTGCTTCACTTCGATTATAACTGCTAGAATTGTTCAAGGTCAAATACATTTTATGATGTCTCACGATTCTAGGAATATATGCGAACACATATTTGTAAATGTTGATGTTGATAAAATGATCTGTCGATATTTTTTCCAGTGGAATAGCCCTGATGTTCATCCTGCCGTTGTTTCAAATTACGCTTTTCTTCCTAACGTTCGGTAACGACCCACAAGGTATAGTAATAGGTGTCGTTAACGACGAGATAACGAACTGCCACGACATCATCAGCGACATTCGGAAACACTCGGGTGTACTCGTTGGAAGAGACAATCACGGCATAGAAACTTGCCATTTCCATGGATTGAGTTGTTCATTCATCGACAAAATAGAAGAGGCAACGGTTAAGAAAGTAAGTCAAAACCAGAACATAACAGTGAATAATATAATGATCGGTTCACATATTCACTATAGATTATATTTGAAATGTTAGGTTAGGTGGGGCTTCACTCTTGTTCCTGAACAAAAGACGAGTAGGACGGCCTCGGAAGAAAGATGACCACCATGCTTCGTTATGTTATGTTAAGATACAACTGATACCTCACTCTTATCCCCATCAATATATTCTCCAATCATCTCACCCGTGACACCTGTAGTACCAGTGCATTCCGCTGGACAGCGCTACAGACATGCTGCTCCGGGACCGTTCTTTCAGTGGCAAGCGTGGGTACCAATTGCAATCGTAGGCGAGGGTTAGGTTAGGTGGGGCTTTATTCTTGTTCAGTCATTAGACTAGACCGTTCTTGAGAGCAAGGATTCGAATTGAAATCAAAATCGAAATCAATTTATATTTGTGTGAAAGCGAATTCGGAATCGGAAATGTATCTCTAATATTGTGTGAACGGGAATTGAGATCGTTACTACTTTTTTAATGAAGCAGAAATTTTCATCGTATAGAGTTTAGATTGGGAAAATGTGAGAATGTTGATGCATGATCTCATATTGAACGGACCTCGCAGAGTTGCTAACAGGTCTTATGTTGTTGGGCCTCTTCTATTCAATAAAACAAGACAACCGCTCATGCGTTTCAAGCTTTCGTGCATGACCACATTGTGTGAAGAAAAATGAAACGATTCTCGGATACGATTTCTGTCTCATAAAATTAGTCGTATCGATTTGGATTCCAATTTTCAGAGATTAAAAATAGTAGAATCGATTCCAGTTCTCGTGAATTTGATATACAAATATCGATTACGATCACGCTTCCACCAAAATAGAAATGCTTGGTATGGCTTTTGCACTTGGAGTCCCCGATTTGTGATTGAAGCTAGCGAAAAACCTCTTTCATTTCCCAGCCTTTGTTGAATTTCAGATGTATTTCTCGGACACCCGGAGCGCTCTCGTTGCGGCAAAGAAGGGCGTGACGTCAGCTACGATCTACTTCCCCAGCAACTTCAGCAAGCTGTTGGAGACACGTGTGACGGACGCTCTGGCTGCCAGCGATCACACAATAGACAGCTGTAAAATCAGAGTCTGGCTAGATACGACAAGTAGGACTACTTTCTATTCATTCAGTAAATCCCAACGGACGCGCTGATGCAGGGGAGGCCGGGGCTGGTTGGCACACGTGCTTTATCTCGGTATCTAGTGGACCTAGACATCTAGATACTTTGGTGAAAACGACTGATTTGATTTGAGTGAAAGTTTGGAATAATGTGTATCATTAATACATTGAAATTCTGTGAAAAATTGAATTTTCTCGAAGGAAATATTTTTACGAAGTTTCTCTTCTTGCTTATTCTTATGGGGGTTTGGAAAACTAAGAAATTAGTATTCTCAGAAGTTTTGCACCCGATTGCACCTCGAAACTATAGAGGTTCGAGCTAGATGATCACACTTGTGCATGTCAAGTTTCAAGTGAATATGAAGTTTCATCTGACCCATGGAGCGCGAACAATGTCAAAAACGTACTCTTTTTTCAAATCAAGTGAAATCGAGTCTTCCTTTCGTTCATCCAATTATTATTGTGTCCAAATTGGTTAATTTTATGATGTGGAAATAAACTATCATCATTTCATCATTACTAAACAAAAGCAGACCAGTATAAAATATTATCGTTACTCCCCGGACACGGTTTGTATTGTTGCTTGGCTTGTCTCTGGAGCGTCCTGCAGTCAATAGTGAGATTTAATCCTGTCGTCTGTTTCCAGGTTATGTGGTCGCAACACAACTCCAGACACTCTTGTACAACACGTACAAGTCGCTGTCCGAGGATCTGGCGGTCGGCTGCAATCTGGACAAGAGAACGTATCAAACGCCTGTGCGGGTAACTAACCTGTTGCTACGTTTAATGATAGTGACGCCTCACTTCATCATTTCGAGATGAAATTATATGGTCAAAATTTTGACTGTTACAAAAATGATGAACGTTCGAAAATTAAATACCGATAATAAGTTACTACGGTGTTTAAATGTCTGTCAAATACGGGGACCACCACCTCCAACTTCGGCCTCTGGTAGAGAACCACTCTCAACCGAGTGAGCTAAGGCACCGCTTTAGAAGCTAGTCACTAGGGCATGGATGCCAGTCCCTCATAAATGCATGGATTTTGTCCAGCAACATTCTGTACAACATAAGTGAGTGATGATGACATGCATGTAGCAACAGACGGGATACTCGGTCGGGATTTGAAGAGAAACGAGCTCATACCGAGTGCTAACGTTGTTAAACTGAATGGGGAAACGTTGATGTGAGACATGAGTAGTAGTAGTAAATATCTTTATTAGCATTTATTGCTATTTACATGGTCAATAACACTCAAACATTTTTTGTGTAGTTGCATTTCATAGCTAAACTATTAATAATATTAAATAATATCAGGCCATAATATTAAAAATAATAGTAAAAATCGTTAATTCAAAGCCTACAACACAGAATGAATTTTAACTGACATAACATTATTAGAAGACACAATTTACTATTCTCAATGAAAATTTTCGATTATAGTTGATTAATATACATTTGGACCATCCCAATAATTGACACTTATCATAGGAATCAACTTCTTATCTTCAATACTTTTACAACACTCTCGTCTAAATTGACTGAACGTTTTCGCCTCTTTCACTTTATTTTCTAATCTATTGAAAATTCCAATTCCCTTAATAAATATTGAATTGTCTTCTTCTCTTTTTTGACGTTCTTGAGATATTTATATTCTTGCACGCTCTAGTATTATGCATGTGTTTATCTTTAGTAAGTTCAATTTTATCACAGAGATATTGAGGAACTAGTCCATTATTTATTTTATATGAGAGGAAATGAAGAGAGTTTGTGAGGAGAAGACAACCGAGACAAGAAGCGGATATCTCCCAGCGTCCCGCGTCTATTCAAGTTGATGAAGAGCTATCTGATGTACACGGGTCACTGTTTCGATTAATGACTTCTGAGTTCGAACCTCGAGCTCTAGCCTTCGACTGAAACATTGAGCAGGCAGTTACACGGATCAACCGAGCCACCAAGGCTCGATAGCCCACTGACGTCATAACAAAAGTCAGCTGTTCAAGAAACGACCATATCACAATGTATCCTGATTGTTTGGAGCAATCACATCACTTCTCCCCATATAGGTTGGGCAGTGTGTCTTGCGTGACGAGAGATGCGCAGTAGGGTTTATAGTCTCGTCTGATTGGCCGATTTCTGTCAAGCTTGATCGACAATAGAACATATCTAAACCAGTGTAATTGAATGTAAAGTTCACATCCCCAAGAGAATTTTATGCTCTTCGATTATTATGACATTTATTTTTGTGAATTCAATCTTGCTTTGAGATGATACGTCAATGAATTTCATCACATTCTTTGCAATCATTGACGTAGGCCTATTATCTTGAAACTGATTGAATTCACTGAAATAGAATGCCATATCGAATAAAGAGCATAAAATCATCTTGGAAATGAAATTTTCATTCAATTACACTGGTGTTTGAACATGGAAAGAAATAAGCGAAGATGATTTTCTCTATTTTCATGTAAACAATACACTTATGAATAAATAACACACTGTTCATAATAAATATACGTTAACGTTATTAATAAGTCAGGATACCAAATACTGTATAAGCTATAATGAATACTCTCGCCATGAGTTGACAGTACCTGTTGGTATGGTTTCGGATACTAATCTGTATATTGTATCAATCATTAGATGATGATATGAAATTCGGATACTAACTATAATTCAAACAATACTTTATAAACGGTCGGCTGACTGGCGCGCCTAAATTGAGACAACCCCGCACAACCACACTGGTCAAGGCCGACTGGCGCACCTGAATTAGGACAACCCCGCACAACCACACTGGTCAAGGCCGACTGGCGCGCCTGAATAAAGACAACCCCGAACAACCACACTGGTCAAGGCCGACTGGCGCACCTAAATTAAGACAACCCAGCACAACCACACTGGTCAAGGCCGACTGGCGCGCCTAAATCAAGACAACCCCGCACAACCACACTGGTCAAGGCCGACTGGCGCGCCTAAATTAGGACAACCCCGCACAACCAAACTGGTCAAGGCCGACTGGCGCGCCTGAATTAAGACAACTCCGCACAACCACACTGGTCAAGTCCGACTGGCGCGTCCAAATTAAGACAACCCCGCGCAACCACACTGGTCAGGCCGACTGGCGCGCCTGAATTAAGACAACCCCGCACAACCACACTGGTCAAGGCCGACTGGCGCGCCTAAATTAGGACAACCCCGCACAACCACACTGGTCGAGGCCGACTGGCGCGCCTAAATTAAGACAACCCCGCACAACCACACTAGTCAGAGCCGACTGGCGCGCATGAATTAAGACAACCCCGCACAACCACACTGGTCAAGGCCGACTGGCGCGCCTAAATTAGGACAACCCCGCACAACCACACTGGTCAAGGCCGACTGGCGCGCCTAAATTAGGACAACCTCGCACAACCACACTGGTCAAGGCCGACTGGCGCGCCCAAATTAAGACAACCCCGCACAACCACACTGGTCAAGGCCGACTGGCGCGCCTGAATTGAGACAACCCCGCATAACCACACTGGTCAAGGCCGACTGGCGCGCCTGAATTAAGACAACCCCGCACAACCACACTGGTCAAGGCCGACTGGCGCGCCTAAATGAAGACAACCCCGCACAACCACACTGATCAAGGCCGACTGGCGCGCCCAAATTAAGACAACCCCGCACAACCACACTGGTCAAGGCCGACTGGCGCGCCTGAATTGAGACAACCCCGCATAACCACACTGGTCAAGGCCGACTGGCGCGCCTGAATTAAGACAACCCCGCACAACCACACTGGTCAAGGCCGACTGGCGCGCCTAAATGAAGACAACCCCGCACAACCACACTGATCAAGGCCGACTGGCGCGCCTGAATTGAGACAACCCCGCACAACCACACTGGTCAAGGCCGACTGGCGCGCCTAAATTAAGACAACCTCGCACAACCACACTGATCAAGGACGACTGGCGCTCCTAAATGAAGACAACCTCACACAACCACACTGGTCAAGGCCGACTGGCGCGCCTAAATTAAGACAACCCCGCACAATCACACTGGTCAAGGCCGACTGGCGCGCCTGAATTAAGACAACCCCGCACAACCACACTGGTCAAGGCCGACTGGCGCGCCCAAATTAAGACAACCCCGCAAACCACACTGGTCAAGGCCGACTGGCGCGCATGAATTAAGACAACCCCGCACAACCACACTGGTCAGGGCCGACTGTCGCGCCTAAATTAAGACAACCCCGCACAACCACACTGGTCAAGGCCGACTGGCGCGCCTAAATTGAGACAACCCCGCACATTCACACTGGTCAAGGCCGACTGGCGTGCCTAAATTAAGACAACCCCGCACAACCACACTGGTCAAGGCCGACTGGCGCGCCTGAATCAAGACAACCCCGCACAACCACACGTCAAGGCCGACTGGCGCGCCTAAATTAGGACAACCCCGCACAACCACACTGGTCAAGGCCGACTGACGCGCCTGAATTAAGACAACCCCGCACAACCACACTGGTCAAGGCCGACTGACGCGCCTGAATTAAGACAACCCCGCACAACCACACTGGTCAAGGCCGACTGGCGCGCCTAAATGAAGACAACCCCGCACAACCACACTGGTCAAGGCCGACTGGCGCGTTGAATTAAGACAACTTTGCACAACCACACTGGTCAAGGCCAACTGGCGCGCCCGAATAAGGACAACCCCGCACAACCACACTGGTCAAGGCCGACTGGCGCGCCTAAATCAAGACAACCCCGCACAACCACACTGGTCAAGGCCGACTGGCGCGCCCAAATTAGGACATCCCCGCACAACCACACTGGTCAAGGCCGACTGGCGCGCCTGAATTAAGACAACCCCGCACAACCACACTGGTCAAGGCCGACTGGCGCGCCTAAATTAAGACAACCCCGCACAACCACACTGGTCAAGGCCGACTGGCGCGCCTAAATTAGGACAACCCCGCACAACCACACTGGTCAAGGCCGACTGGCGCGCCTAAATTAAGACAACCCCGCACAACCACACTGGTCGAGTCCGACTGGGGCGCCTTAATTGAGACAACCCCGCACAACCACACTGGTCAAGGCCGACTGGCGCGCCTAAATTGAGACAACCCCGCACAACCACACTGGTCAAGGCCGACTGGCGCGCCCAAATTAAGACAACCCCCGCACAACCACACTGGTCAAGGCCGACTGGCGCGCCTGAATTAGGACAACCCCGCACAACCACACTGGTCAGGCCGACTGGCGCGCCTAAATTAAGACAACCCCGCACAACCACACTGGTCAAGGCCGACTGGCGCGCCTGAATCAAGACAACCCCGCACAACCACACTGGTCAAGGCCGACTGGCGCGCCTGAATTAAGACAACCCCGCACAACCACACTGGTCAAGGCCGACTGGCGCGCCTAATTAGGACAACCCCGCACAACCACACTGGTCAAGGCCGACTGGCGCGCCTAAATTCCGGACAACCCTCGACAACCACACTGGTCAAGGCCCGACTGGCGCGCCTAAATTAAGACAACCCCGCAAACTCACACTGGTCAAGGCCGACTGGCAGCGCCCTGAAATTGAGACAACCCCGCCATACCCACACTGGTCAAGGCCGACTGGCTGCGCCTGAATTAGACAACCCCGCACAACCACACTGGTCGAGGCCGACTGGCGCGCCTAAATGAAGACAACCCCTGCACACCACAACTGATCAAGGCCGGATGGCACGCCTCGAATTAAGGGACAACCCCGCACAACCACACTGGTCAAGGGCCGACTGGCGCGCCTCTAAATTAAGACAACCTCAGCACAAACCAAATGGTCAAGGCCGACTGGCGCTCCTAAATGAAGACAACCTCACACAACCACACTGGTCAAGGCCGACTGGCGCGCCTGAATGAATAAGGACAACCCCGCACAACCACACTGGTCAAGCCGACTGCCGGCCTAAATTAAAGACAACCCCGGCACAACCACACGGCAGTCCGTACTGACGCGCCTGAATTACGACAACCCCGCCCAACACACTGTCCAAAGGCCGACTGGCCGCGCCTAAATGAAAGACAGACCCCCCGCACACGGTTCAAACCACACTGCTCAGCCGACTGGCGCGCGCTGAATTGAGACAACCCCGTCACAACCACACTGGTCAAGCCGACTGGCGCGCCTAAATTAAGACAACCTCGCACAACCACACTGATCAAGGCCGACGCTGCTCCTAAATGAGATCACACCTTCCCCCACCACACGGTCAGGCCCGACTGGCTCGCCTTACTTAAGACACCCCGCACATCACCCTGGTCAAGGCCGACTGGCGCGCCTAATACGACAACCCCCGCACAACCACACTGGGTCAAAGCCGACTGGCGCCCCAATTAAGACCACCCCGCAAACCACACTGGCAAGGCCGATGCGCGCATGACATTAAATACACCCCGCACAACCCCACGGTTCAGCGCCGACTTCGCGTGCCTAAATAAGACAACGGACTGTCGCGCCTAATTAAGACAACCTCACACAACCACACTGGTCAAGGCCGACTGGCGCGCCTAAATTGAGACAACCCCGCACATTCACACTGGTCAAGGCCGACTGGCGCGCCTAAATTAAGACAACCCCGCACAACCCACTGGTCAAGGCCGACTGGCGCGCCTAATTAGGACAACCCCGCACAACCACACTGGTCAAGGCCGACTGGCGCGCCTGAATTAGGACAACCCCGCACAACCACACTGGTCAAGGCCGACTGGCGCGCCTGAATTAAGACAACCCCGCACAACCACACTGGTCAAGGCCGACTGGCGCGCCTGAATTAAGACAACCCCGCACAACCACACTGGTCAAGGCCGACTGGCGCGCCTGAATGAAGACAACCCCGCACAACCACACTGGTCAAGGCCGACTGGCGCGTTGAATTAAGACAACTTTGCACAACCACACTGGTCAAGGCCAACTGGCGCGCCCGAATAAGGACAACCCCGCACAACCACACTGGTCAAGGCCGACTGGCGCGCCTAAATCAAGACAACCCCGCACAACCACACTGGTCAAGGCCGACTGGCGCGCCCAAATTAGGACATCCCCGCACAACCACACTGGTCAAGGCCGACTGGCGCGCCTGAATTAAGACAACCCCGCACAACCACACTGGTCAAGGCCGACTGGCGCGCCTAAATTAAGACAACCCCGCACAACCACACTGGTCAAGGCCGACTGGCGCGCCTAAATTAGGACAACCCCGCACAACCACACTGGTCAAGGCCGACTGGCGCGCCTAAATTAAGACAACCCCGCACAACCACACTGGTCGAGTCCGACTGGGGCGCCTTAATTGAGACAACCCCGCACAACCACACTGGTCAAGGCCGACTGGCGCGCCTAAATTGAGACAACCCCGCACAACCACACTGGTCAAGGCCGACTGGCGCGCCCAAATTAAGACAACCCCGCAAACCACACTGGTCAAGGCCGACTGGCGCGCCTGAATTAGGACAACCCCGCACAACCACACTGGTCAAGGCCGACTGGCGCGCCTAAATTAAGACAACCCCGCACAACCACACTGGTCAAGGCCGACTGGCGCGCCTGAATCAAGACAACCCCGCACAACCACACTGGTCAAGGCCGACTGGCGCGCCTGAATTTAGACAACCCCGCACAACCACACTGGTCAAGGCCGACTGGCGCTCCTAAATTAGGACAACCCCGCACAACCACACTGGTCAAGGCCGACTGGCGCGCCTAAATTAAGACAACCCCGCACAACCACACTGGTCAAGGCCGACTGGCGCGCCTAAATTAAGACAACCCCGCAAACCACACTGGTCAAGGCCGACTGGCGCGCCTAAATTAAGACAACCCCGCACAACCACACTGGTCAAGGCCGACTGGCGCGCCTGAATTGAGACAACCCCGCACAACCACACTGGTCAAGGCCGACTGGCGCGCCTAAATTAAGACAACCCCGCACAACCACACTGGTCAAGGCCGATTGGCGCGCCTAAATTAGGACAACCCCGCACAACCACACTGGTTAAGGCCGACTGGCGCGCCTAAATTAAGACAACCCCGCACAACCACACTGGTCAAGTCCGACTGGGGCGCCTAAATTGAGACAACCTCGCACAACCACACTGGTCAAGGCCGACTGGCGCGCCTGAATTAAGACAACCCCGCACAACCACACTGGTCAAGGCCGACTGGCGCGCCCAAATTAAGACAACCCCGCAAACCACACTGGTCAAGGCCGACTGGCGCGCCTGAATTAAGACAACCCCGCACAACCACACTGGTCAAGGGTTGAAGATAAAACTAGGGAAACCAAAACTACTTCCTGTTGGCCTGCTTCGGACATGGCTACCAACTGCAGACACTGGAATAATTATTGAAAACATTCATAAGCAACGTGCATGAACCAACGGCTGAAGTACAGCTACCAATTCACTCGAGGGACTGTGATGCAACGATCAGAGATCAACACATACATTTTTTGGTTCATTATTATTATATGTTTATTAGCAATATAATTAAGAATGAGCCGCCTCGGTGGCCAAGTCAACTATCGCTAGCGTTAGTAACTGAAGTCACCGTTGGGCGTGGGTTCGAGTCCCGCATAAGGCATGGGTTTTTGTAAATGTCCTTTCACCTATCATCACTTCATCGTTTCATCATCATTCGCTCATTCGTACCCCCGTATAACCTAGCTGTCGGTGGGGTCGTTAAGCAACATTAAAAAAAATAAAATAAAGAATGGTTCCAAGATATTGATTTTGTAATTATGACGATATTCACACCCAAAATCGTAGACATTAGTGTGCACTGTGCACAACTTTGAGCCGTGTGGCTTCGAAAATAAATAGAATCAGTAGTTTTTATCAAGTCAATTGCCTAGCTCCAATCTTTATCCTCAACTTTGTCGCTCACTGTTGCATATTATAGTCGGTACGAGTCAAGTACGGAGATAAGAGTTCGCACTCATCTCTTCGGTTTCTGTGTACGCCTTGACTGCCCGCAAAGCTTGAACCATGCCGTGCCGAGCGATGCGCGTACCACACAAATAGAGATGGGCGTTTTTCAATGAAGAATCGATTCAGTGAATCGATTCGATTTTTTTTCAACGAATCGATTCATCGATTAATCGGGTGGATTAAAATCGATTCTTATGAAAAGATCGATTTATTCATTACATCACTAAACATAAGTAGAAATGGATGCACCTTTGCCTGTTTGCCATTATCAAACGTTACCATCGCTTGTGCAACCATGTTCAAGCTATAAAATGGATGTCAGTGTCTGAACACATAAGTTCAGATGGTGTTTTCCCTTACTGCCTATTCCCCTAATGCCTAACACCTTTTCATTCCCCTACTGCCTACGATCTGGCCCGTACTGCCTGAAAAGGTTAAACTGACCGCGTGTTCCCCTACTGCCTAAGAACTGGACCGTACTGCCTAATGACATATTCTGTGCTTTTAAAACGGTGTTTTTATTATTGACACCCTGTATTGCAGTCAGGCGCGTGATTCAAAATACATACAATTTACAAATTAAAGTTGAAATTTATCTTAAAAAGCCGTATAGCTAAACTGTTTAGCTACACACGCAAGTGTTTTTGTGAACATTAATTAATAATTTTGACATTTAATTGATTTTCAGTTTAAGAAGGGTTCAAATATCAAAACATTCTCTAGTTATTTGTATAATACACCAAACCTTTATCAAATTCAACCAAATTGGAAGTGTATCATTCTTCTAAACTTGATAACGGGTTAGGAAATCAGTTATCTCATGAGTTATATTGGTAGGGCCTATACAAGTCATTCGACGACGATAAAGTGAATATTGAGAGAAGACCTTTACACAGGATTATAATTATATTAGACTCGATCCATCGTAATTTTAACGTATATACTGCTGCAACAATATTGTTAACCTGAACCAAGGTGCAGTGTAAATTACTAAATAACCACGAGTACTGGAAATAAGTACATTTTTATTCAAATCAATCAACAATATTGTGATTTTATATTCACTTTATCAATCTACATTGTTATATCCATTTGATATTATATTCACAGTCCATTAGTCCAATTACATCCTTCACTAGTAGATGATACATCACTTCACTACAATTTTGAAGCAGATTCAAATATGTATTTAAAAAGTCCTAATCCTATACCCAAAATTGCCATTCAACAACAGTATGAATTATTTCATATCAGATGGATTTTTATATACCAGGGACATTTTTAGAGGTGTGCGAGTCCAGGTTTCAAAACTCAAGTCCGAGTCGAGTCCGATTCTTGATAAAATTATAGAGTCCAAGCCGAGTCTCTTTTCAAACATAAATAATCATTTTATACGATTTCAGGCACTATCGGTACAATACTTCAACTTCGAGTAATTATAATGCGATAGTTAATAGTTGATCATCAATATGAAGGAAAGGGATAAATGAAAAAAATAATGAATGGGCATATTCATATTCATTTTTATAATCATGAATTCACTTGATGTTAAATTTACGTAATTGAAGTTGTTCCCACGGTACCTAAATGTTGAAACTAGGCCCTACTTGAATGTGGTAATTAAATATGCGAGTATTTCAAATTTCGAGAGTTAAAATTCCGGAATCGACGGCAGATTCAAAGACTCGAATGGACTCGGAAATCGAATCCAAAATAACTTCAACGAGTCCAAGTCCGATTCTGGCGGAGACTTGGACTCGAAATTAGTTATAGTCTCGCACACACCCTTAGATATTTTGTCTGTATTATAATTCAATGAATTTGTACTAATCCCCCCCCCCCCTCCTCAATTCATAAAATATACTTATTGAAATGAAGTATTTCAGTTTACTGAAAGGCAACATGCATGCATTCAAGATTTTGTTTTAATCCATACATTTTTTCTATTTTATGCGTAATACACAATAATTAGTTACAGACATACAATTATTATAAAATAAATTAAAACAAGACCCACATAAGCTGAAGCCTCTATACGTGGGAAAGGAGGAAAATAAATTGACCAGTATAAACTATCCAAGAGGGAGGAAACTACAAGCAATAAATAATAGAAATAACGAAACGATATGTGCAAACTACAACACTGATATACAAATATGTGGTTATTCAAGCTGTATGATTCACATGTATTGATGGAAAATGAATGACAATAATAAAGTTGAAATTCCTTTCATCTCTCATCAAAATTCAAAAATACAAATACTATGATAAAAAAATCAAGTTGATGAAACAACACTTCAAGAATAAAGATATAGGCCTACAAATAACAGGATGGATGAAAAATACAAATAATATTTTCTATCAATTGCTTAATTTAAAAATACAATTTAATTCATGTCAATACCTTAATCCTTACTCCCTTGATGACATCAACGAATAATCGTAGTAATAACTAAAGGATAATTTCTTGATTGACTCTACTATAATAGCAGCAAACTAAAATGCAATTATTCGCGCAGTAACACACATATTATAGTGCATAAATTATGTTTTAGTAGTTGAAATTTCAGCTCCAAGACTATACTCAATGAGTATATAAACAATAACCGAATAAGAAATGAATGTATGGAAATACAAAGGCCAATACATATTTCATTTTAATATTTTTTCATATTTTGTGAATAAATATTTCAGCAAATAAATAGGTTTACGTGAAAGTGAAATTATGAGAAAAATAGAGCACATATTTCATGGAAAGTGGGCCTACAAGTTATTAAGAATGATTCAATATTTAAGATTTTCCATTTCAAAAGTACAAAAAATAGCTGAGGAGTTTTTCGTGGTTTACAATGTACAATGTAGACCACGACCGCTTCCTTGCCACTGCCCTTCCAATTACCAAAAAACTTGAGGCTTCAATCATCCCATCATCTCATTCGTTTAAAGAAATCTCCATTTCAACATCCCATCACTACATTAATCATTCAATGAACGCCAATATATCTTAGTTATCACTATCAGTAAATTGCGTCGTTTCCCAATGTAGGCCTGAGTGAATGAATCATAATATTAGATAACCAATTACAACTTTTGGTTGATTTTTATAGGGACTTTATAGGTCGTTTTCCTTCTCAAAGTTCATACGTTCCTTATAACATTACATTTCCAATATCTGACATACATTTTACTTTAAAATATTCCGCATTACTATGACGCAATGTTAAATTCACTCCTTTTGCTTACATTTGTTGATGTTAGCACTCTCCATTCCTTAATATCATTTTTGTAGTGAAAAAGTAATACAAATTGGATTTCAAATCACGCGCCTGACCACAATACAGGGTGTCAATAATAAAAACACCGTTTGGAAGCAAAGAATATGTTTGTAGGCAGTACGGGAACAAAATGGTCAGTTAGGCAGTACGGGAAAAATCGTAGGCAGTACGGGAATAAAAAGGTAAAACAGGTATACTTCACCCTTTTAGGCAGTGGGGGAATAGGCAGTAAGGTAATGAACCGTTCAGATCACTTCTCCTGAGGAGGTAGAGTGGGGGATCTTGCTCCAAACGCGCACAAACGATATTTGGTATTTGCACATGGGGAAAAAACAAGATTTAGCAGCTTGTAATTGACTTGAGGCTGTCGGTTGGATACCCTACTGTAACTTGATTGGTCAATATGAAGATATATATTTCAAGTTATTAAATCTCGCAAAAGCTAGCAGATTTTACTGAACAAAAGTAGAAACCGATGAATTTGAAATTATTATTCATCATAATTTGTTATAAAAATGACATTAAATTGGTAATTATGTGTAACTAAGAGCCGGTTGTACCAAGTGATGATTAGTGAATTGAGTAAAAATTAGCAAATCAACTTGTTATCACTCTTGGTTACCTATATTATTTGTGTACCTTAAGTAATGACTAACTAATTGATATTTAATCATAAGTTGGTACAATCGGCTCTAAGTATCATAGCGTCTATTGACCATCGACCAATGAGAACATGTTCCTCATTCATGACTTCATCGCGGTGTTTGCCACTAGTTGCGATACGGGCTCAGAATCTGACGTCAGCCCTACACGTCCAAGGCTCATCGATCAACGGGACCTAGTCAATGATTTGAGCTCGAGGGCATTGACCCGTGTATAACAGGCTCAACAGGTAGATGTCGGTTCAGCTTGACTTGTTTGATCAGCTTTGTGATTATAGTTCCAACATTCACCGCTGCACAACTTGCAGTAATCTTCTAATAGAACGAGCGGTCGGCACCCTCTCGACTGGAGGCGGTCGGATGTTCTCGGCCGTGCTCGGACAGACTTCGTAGCACGTGCTCAAGGGAGGCTATTGAACTACTTCTTTCATCCGTCTATAGCGGTGTTTTGCTCTCTAACATCGTGTCCGGCGGAGTTGAGTTCCAAGTTCAGTTTTCCCCACAATAAAAGGACTATTAGTAGAATTACGCGTTAGAATATGTTTGAGAAGTTCACAGCGGAACTCGGAGCTGCTGCAGAATGAGAACCTCATCATTGGAACTTCAACAATAGGCCTGCCTACCAATCATCGTGTATTGTTGTGTACACTTTATTGGTACTGATACAGTGATAGCTATTTGGTGTGAGAACTTTTCTCATGCATTCAATTCTACAACACAGACATTCCGATTGATGACATTATTCTTTCACATTTGTTTTCTTCGGTTGGCACAAAAGAGATACAAGTGCATTTTGTCTCTGTTTTAGTTCATGAAGCCGGTATATGGAGGAGGCGATCAGAAAAACCAAATCAAACAGTTTGCGCTACCTGGCTCATTGTTAGGGTGAGCTGAAGTAATTATATATTGAAACTCCTCCGATTAAAATACATATAAGTCACATGTATATATATAAACTTGTCGTCTTGCAACTTGCATGATGTGCACCTGTATTTCACCTCTTAATTCACTATTGCGGCAATAAATTAGCACTTTTTACTTTCTTGTAAGATCCTCATTCAATATTTTGGGTGAAGATTTGATTGAATTGATTGAAGAATCATCATATTATCGGTCGCTAAAAACAAATGCCTCCCTTGCCATAACATGTGGTGCAGAACCTTGATATTGTTATTTCGTTGTACATGTTAGACTTCGAACTATGGATCATCGCATCCAAAGTCGAGCCGAATATCTCCATGCTATTGCTGGCGCAAAGTACGTCCACACGTGTTAACAGAAATATCGACAGCTATTGTTGCATTTGTTTTCAGGATTATCTTCTTCCTGGCAGCAATGGGGACGGCAACTGTATTGACAAGCGAACGAAACAATGGCGTATGGAATAGGAATCTTGTTGGAGGTAGGCTCAATATTCCACTCATGTATTATTATTAGAGTTATGAAAAAAGATGGAAATAAAATATAAATATGAATATGGAGCAACTTGGCCTACTCAGTATTTTGAGAAGTGTAAAAGGTTTTGGTGAAGTTTTCAATACATTCCAGACTACATGAAACCGAACGATATGCTCCAATAAACGTGAGAGAGCTTGATGCGTTTTCCATAGTTCGTATCAAGTCAACATTGAGAACATAATACTATGTGTACATATAAGCTATATCATGAAGGGCTAGGATGTTCATGCACTATACAACACCTTCAATTATGCATGCACTTATGCACCTAAAATTGCAAAAATATGCGCTTAAAATGCATTAATATGCACTTGAAATTGCATAATATCTAGTGCTTATTCAACAAATACGCAATTAATTACAGACTCAAAACTATGGTGAATATGTCAACAGTAAAGCTATACAGGCCTATAGAATGGAATTGGGATCATGGAGAAAATTGATTTTTGCATCTAGATCTCATCTGAAACACGTTGAACCATATTAAAAAAAGTGTGTTCAGAGGAATTTTATGTACTGTTTCGAAATGACAGTTCTGGTAAGTAGTTTATGACTTATGAGTTAGCAGAAATCAACAAACAAACCTATGCTTCTTCCAGATGTAAATTATTCATTACAATTTTTGTAAATTTTGTAAATTTCCAAAATTCCAACAGTCTTAACAATGACAATGAAGTGAAATGGAGAAAGGAAACTTCCAATGGGTCGTTTCTAGGGGGGGCAAAGAGCGTGACTGCCAGGGGCGTCAAATTTATGGGGCTCTATCGGCGCACATTTGTAACATACTATTAATAACAATACTCCATAAATCATATTCTATTTTACTTATGCATTATTGGGGAAAGTAAATGTTATTATTCGAACAGCATTGTTTTCGAATTATATAGATGAATTTAGCGTTTAATTTTCTTGGATGAGCCATTCAGCAAAACTAGCTCTCACCACACTAAAGAATTCATGAATTCCAGAAATTTCGTGTAGTTCCCAAACCCGTAGAAACGTACTTAAAAAGATGAATTGTCTAAAATTTCCCTGCGGGGCTTGATTCCTCCCTTACTTGCATTCACTTTCACTATGCGCATACAGTTTTTGGGTCTCATAATTGAGTCCTTGCCCATGGCGCTAAAATGAGCCAGAACGACCCTGCAGTTACAATAACTATGATCGGCAAATATCAGTTGGGCATCTATAGTTCTTCAAAACAATACATTTTGTCATCTAAATCGTATCTGAAACACGTTAAATCGTGTTAAAAAAGGGGTAATTTGAAAAAATTCCCTGTGGGGCCAGAAGAGTCCTTCTCCCCTTGGGGCCTTGCCCCCCGCGGGTCGCAGGCTTCACGTTAACTGGCCTTTGTACAACTGTTCTTATATGGCTTTTTCTTTTCCAAACTGTGATCCCCTCCACCCATCTTGGTTTTATCAGTATTGTTTCCTTCTGTCCCAAATGAAAAATGAAAAATACCCAAATGTTATTGAATTAAAATAAATAGTTAATTTCGTCTTTAAAAAGTTGCTTCTAATAAAATTAATAATGCATAGTATCTGGAATATGTAGGTCTACCACGACCCAAGAATAAATGAGAATGTACTTTGTAAATCGTACAGAAAATAATGGAAAAATTGAATAAAACTCGTGAAAGTTCACAAATATACGCTTAAAAAGCAATAAATATGCATCAATTTGCATTTATAGAAAAAATGTTCCCAATTATGAAGTTTCACGCAAAATAAAATTCGCATTTCCAGAATCAGGACACCTGAATCAAATATAATATCCATTAATGAGCATGTGATGAAGGATGAAATAAAAATATGATATTGCATAAACATCCTAGCCTCATGTTTATTGTTCGGCTTCAAAAATCTGGTTAATATCAAAACAATCGACCTTCTCCTAACCCTATGCTGATAATAAGACCATGAGCAAATTCGTTATCCGTGGATGTTCAGGAGAAAGTGGTATTCATCGACGTAATTTTATTGCATATAAAATACAGCCACGTGAATTGAAGCACCGAGAACGAAATAAAAGATATTATATGCGTAGAGATACCCGGATGAGGCCTACCTACAACTAGCCCGAGTCCAGAAGTTCTTCAATCCACAGATGATTTGAAATAATATCTACCTCTTCGTCCATCATTTGAATAATTATTCACGATTTCTTTCTGAGAGTTCATTCTTTAAATCTTCCACACGATGTAGTGATACCAACAGATTCTATCATGATATGAAGAAAGTGTACCGACTCCCATACTGATGACATGGCAGGCATTTGTGGTTTTTTGCCGTCAAATCAGAGCCAACGGTCCAATTTGCCTGTCACGATTTAGCGGATTCCCTTGTAAACTAGGTGTTGATAAGAGCGGCTACTTCACCTGTGATATTGCTGAACACACAAAATGTATAATTTTCGTGAAAAACAAATGTCACCTCTAACCTGAGCCATTGTTGAGCATCGTTATTTTATATAATTCGATATCAAAGCGATTATTGCGCACGACAGGCAAATTCGACGGTGGACTTGGAGTCTGACTGCGGAAATTATTCCACTTGGAAGATGCAATTGGGCACACCTTTATATCAGGATGAAATCTGTTAGTATCACTACATCGTGTCTTCTCTACTTCACGTGCCTTTTTTTGAAATTCAACGATTGAAGTTATATATATTGACAAATATATCACCGCTAATAGAGCTCACCGTCAAAATGTTCAAAAAACTTATTCAGACGAGCATCTTTGGGGAAAAAAGTGCGTGGTTTTCGGAAAGAATTGCTTTGGAATCCAGGGCCATTCGGATACTTAGCAATTGACTGGCAATATATTGGCGTCATATTGAATATTATCTATAGAAGTCTATCTACGATGGATGCACAACTTGGACGTCTCCCATGTTCTCCTAGGGGCCTGATTCTGTAGCAACTGTTTGTAGCGATCGATTCCATTTCGACTGGAAACGGGACTGTTTCGATCTTTTGACGTTCTATAGCAATTATATTCTCATTTCGACTCGGTACTGCGGGATTCACGCGCGCCAGCTATGTGGTAATTCATAAGTAAATATGAGTAAATGAGTAAATAAAATATGTAATCGTGAGTGTTCTTGTATAAATGGTGTCGAAAGTAAGAAGATATTTTTGATAGTGGGATAAAAACAATTCTCTTGCCATGTTAGTAGCTCCAACATGTTTTCGAAGATTATTGACAAATACTTCCAGGTCGAGTTATTTTTTTGAAGTTTGATGTTTTTTTTTCTTCAACTTGTACGAACCAAGGCCACGGCCCACAGGATACAATTGGAGAATACAATTGCAGTGTAAGTCTGTGTAAGTCAAGTCATAAGAAAAGCTGCAGTGGTTCATTCGTTGCATGTGTTCACCTGTAAATAAGAGATATATCGCACGATTTCCAACTCTTGGATGAATGCTCTTGGATGAATGCTCTTGGTGATTTCGGATGAATGCCTGTTTCCGTCGGTGCTATAGAATACCGCTTTCGAGCGCGGTCGAAACAAAACCAAAGCGATATCGAAACGGTCTCGACTAGTCGAGTAACAGACAGAAGTTAATCATACCCAGTGCTTAGAAACCTTCGCCGCTGCCTAGATCGCCTACGTAGCTAGCTGATGCTCTGATGCCTTGAGTAGTCGATCTCAGTGGCTTAGATCGGTTTCATAGATCCAGAATAACTAGCTTTGGTTCTGTATCCATCGTATTCGTAGATAGCTTCAATCCTGGGTATTAATAATCAATGTTAGTATCAGCCTTGGCCTAAATATTGATCTTATCTTAGCCTCAGCACTCATTGTGAATCCGTCCCAGCTGTACAAACAACGCACTAACGATTGGTAGAATACTATTCCCATATTCTGATATGTGAGAACTTCATGGCCGTGTAGAAGCCATTGGTCGCGTAGAATGAATAAAATGATTACAATGGTGAAAGTCGGTCGATTTATCATACATTTCTCAATCACACACACACACACACCCACAACGGTTGTAAAATATCTAACAAACATATCGGTCACATATTCCCTGGAAACAAATCAGTCTATTCATCTGGCTTGCAGCCGATTTCTCGTGTAAGGAAGGGACAGTTGAGGGAGGATGAGGAGGAGGAGGAGATGGAAATAATATTTCCACATTGTGTAAATATAACTCGGAAATATCTGGATCGATATGACCTCATTGTTTTAAATCGAACTCAAGTAATATAAGCTTTCAGTCGAGATACGGCATGGTTTGAACCGCCTTCAGCTACTTCATGTCGATGGTGTAGCCATGGTTTTCCGCGGCGCTTGGCTCCCGTCGAGCTGCCGCTCGATTATATATAGATATGAGATCCTCTCGATAACCGACGTGATGATAATGATGCAAATGATTGTGTTTCAGGCGTCTCCGCGGCTGAGTCGATATTGTCGCACCTTTTATGCCAAGTGGTGACCATAATTGTCCTGATGACCGAATTCTTTCTAATGATGTTCTACGTATTCGACACGGAATGTAAAGGCAACATGGCGGGCGTGATCGTCATAGTCTTCCTTCAGTGCCTGGCAGGAACAACGTATGGTAATTCAACTATTTTTATCTCAATCTCATTTGCAGTTCATTTGCCTATAAAGCAAAATACTCCCAACGCGAAGAATCTAAAACTACAGACACTTGAATTTAGGTATTTCAAATACGAGATAATACGAGATACATTTTAAAAATGTATTCAAAACCCCAAATACAAAATACTATTATAAAACATTTTCAAAAGATCCATCTCAAAGATGCTTTTCTTTGAATCAAAAAATAGGTAAGTGGAAATATGTAGAACACTGAAAATGATATGGTTCGAAGTTTCAATGTAATAACAATGTTTTTCAAAGATAAGACATTCACAGCTGTGCCTGTCCAACTTGTGGCCGGGTCGGTTCCTGAAGACATTGGTAGGTAAATGAGATCAGTGTGGTGAATAAGTGAGGTTAGGAAATCGGATTGATCACTACAATCAATTGGATGGTCGATAATAGTCGAAACGTTTCGGACGATGATAGTGAGCTCGATTTTGTTATTCTGCATTTTACGCTAGAGCGCAAAGCAGACTTCATTAGTCGATATGATGTTTTTTTTAATCGATGGAAAAAATGTATCTAGTATTCAATAGTTCGGAAAAGATGTAAGCTACATTGAAAATAAGTATTTGAGATACAAAATACAAGTGTATTTAAAATATGTATTTTTAGATGCATGTATCTATAGACACTGTCGATTTGTGGGTCCTACCTAGGCCTACTTAGGCTAAGAAAGTACAGATGTTTCCAATATTTGTATTAGCAAATGTTTATCACTTAGTCATCTGATTTTGATCATTTCATTCAAGTTTCACTTCATTTTCATGAACTGAATAGTTTATAATGATGATTCCATAACTTATATTTTTCACACTCCAATGAGCATTTCTTCATTTTTACAGAAATGGATTAGAATGTCAGTGACCAGTATTCCAATGTGTACGCTTGAACTTGATTCAGTTTTGAAGAACAATGATTAATCAATATTTTTTCACTTAAATAACATTTTTTGAATTTCAAGTTATATATAACATTCTATCATTTTCCTAGCTGCCTTTCAATTGTATTCCTCATCATCCGTTACGATTTCGAACTGCAATTCGGACACGTGTTTCTACCATGATTTTAACCGTCTCATGTTTTTGTTTCGCTTGCTGCCCATGCTCACGGCTCCTTTGGATCCAAACAATCAAAACACATCAGACTGTCGGCATTTGTTCCTGGTTGGTCGTCGGATTGAGGCTCCAAGCCGAAGCTATAGTGCAAGGTCAAGCAGATGTGGTGCAATAATATAATCTGCAAGCCTACTCACATACGAATATGAATAATCAGTCTCCATGATATAATATCTGATGAAAATAATTGGAACAATGGAAACGGTTGAGCATTGAACCAATATCGAAATGTACGGAAGAACGATGATCAAAACACATTCGAACTGTGATTTTTTTTTTGAATAACATCGAAACGCAAATATCACCACGCTGTTATAAAATCCAGAATCATTATGCCATTTGAAGTAGAATTATTTATTCATGTGATTCAGGACCACCCATGTTTGTATAATTACAACTGGGCTTGAGAAAAGTGCATCAATTTGTAATCTGACAGCTCAATTCCAAGAAGCCGTGAGTGTGAGGTAATGAAGGCTATGGCTATGACGTCACGATAACGTCACGTCAAAGCCAAGTGGAAACAGGCATCTACCTGTTGCCTTGCTTTCGGTTGCGCGACTATCGGTAATAATAATCATTTCTGTAGGAGATACAAGGGAGTCTTGAATTTGTCAGGATAAGATGCAGTCGGTAGGTTGCGGTAAATAAACATTGTACACAGTTCGTAGATGAATGAAATAACAAGTATATTGAATGAAGAATGTTGACGGTGACAGGATAATTATTCGGTAATAATAATAATACAAGTCTAGCCTAACTGCCGGTGTGCAGGTTTGCTTTTAACACGATTGTTTGCTCACTTGCTTGCTTCACGAGTGCTGTTGTTAGACTGACGCACACGGCGCCCTCTATCCCATTTCATGAACATACAGAATGAATGGAGTGATAAGCAAGGCGGTGAGAATTGAAGTTACAAAAATGAGGTGGTAATTTGAATTGGTGTGAAAACACAAGATATTGACTACATACCGATATCGTGTCGAACGACAAAACACAATCGGAATCAACCTGCCCGGACGATTTCGTGCCGTAAATTGCCATCTTATTCAGCGTTCTGGATTGTTTTCGGATGGGACGTAATTTCGGTACAAATTTTGTCAGATGAGGGGAAAATGAGATTGTCAACACTGCACATTACATCTTGAGGCTTTGGTCTCCATAGGGCGACAATTCTGGACCGAGTGATCTCTATGATATATGAATTATCATAGATCTTCAACAGGACAAGATATAAAATTAACGAATACTTCACGAGAAGCATACAATATTTGCCAAAATGCTGAAAGACTCAATTTTCATATTCAATTTGATGCTTTAGCATTTCCGATCAGGATTGTCTGCATCACGTGATGTATTTGATAAGTTCGTATTTAATGCCCGACATTTTGTCACCTCACCACGTACCGCTACACACGTGTAGCATACTGTGAATGTTCATTATGGATCGACAGTATTTTATAATAACTGTCTCATTTTCAGGCGCTGTCACCATTAAGAATTATTCATTTCAGTTTAAATGTAATATTTCCAGAACGTGAAGAAAATAGAGAATATACATATTAATTGTAGCATAGTTAGTTGAATGGAAAAGCATAGTACGAGTTCAACAACAAGAGTTTACCATATGTTTTGCCAGTTCAAGTAATAATAAAAGAAGTCAAGCCAGCCAAAGAGGGAGTCTATAGTCCGTACTGCCGGATCAGAAGTAAACAACTTATGTTTCAGTAGGTGAATGTTGACTTAATCTCTGAATCAATAATATCTTTGTATTGGATTTAGGAGTGCTTTTATACAGAAAACAGTAGGCCCATCCCTTCTCCAAACAGTCACAAGGATTTGTCCGGTTTGAATCGGGTTGCAAGTTATGACGGAATCATCTAAATTACCAGAAGCAGTTTACGAGTTTTGAATGAAGAGAAAAGAAATTAACAAATATTATCGACAGGTGATGACAAATTCACGATTATTCGCTATAACTTCATAGCTCCAGTGGTTATTATGAATGAGAATTAACACGACTTTTTGGGTAGATCAGGAACGATAACAACACATATCCGTGTGTTGATAAGGATTGATAAGAATAGTATATCAAACTTGAAATTCAATAGGCATGAATATTTCCGTCCATTACTTAATATGTTACGCTGACAATGATGTATTTGATGCTTTCAGGTTTGCTTGTCGCAACGTTATCCAAAGACTTCACGCAATCGATGTACTTCACATTTGCATCAAATATGACCTGCTTTTACCTGATGGGTACTGTCTGGCCTCTGGAAGGCGCTTCCAAGATAGTGCAATACGTCGGTTATTTCACTCCAGGGACCTTGGCCAGCAATTCCTTGAGGAACATAATGACTAGAGGATGGGGAATAATGCACCCTCAAGTTTTACCGGGATATGTAATGAGTATTTGTTGGATTATTGGTACATTTGGAATATCCGTGTTGATACTGGGAAAAAAGATGTAGACCCGCCTAAGCTACAACAGTATTGTAAGTGGCTTAGAAAGTGGCGAACATTTTTTCAATTCATCATCGAAATATTCCTTTGCACTTATTGTGATCGCTGTGTTTTGTCGTCAACAGCATAATATGTGAAGCTTATCAATATCCCACAAATACAATGTAATGAGTTGAATTAGATTAGAGTTATATTAGAAACACAGTTTGAATTTCAAATGAAACAATTGTGAGACATGTTTGACATAAGTCATTCCTCAATATGGGAACACCAGAATGCACTGAATATTCAATATTTATACATTGAGAAGATTTTCTGTCAATTCTTACTGAATATTGGAAATGGGAGGGATCAAATGTATTCAATGTTGCCCTAAAATAGGTGGAATCATATGGGTAATAGATACAGCTTGGTATTTCAATGTAGACATACGTCCATGTGTTCATATACATACGTCAGATGAGATATCAAGTAGCCTCAAATCTCAATACATAATAAAGAAAAAATGGGGGAGCCAATCTTTGTAGGCTCGATGCACCTATATATAGAGATAACAATATATTTAGTTTCATTGACAATTCTTTGTTTTTACTTGTCTCATACGTACCATTTTCGTATTGCCATGTTTGAATTGTGTTGTACTCGATCCGTATGCTGTTGTATCTCCACTGAATGGAAAATAAAATGAATAAATGAATAATGAAGAGAAACGAATAAATAAATAAATAGTGGTACACTATTCAAACTTTGCACCTTTAGAAAAGTATCAATCATTATGACAATATTGAAATAACATTTTAGAAAAGAAATGCAGCAGCTGTATATATTTTTGAATACATGATCATGAAGGTGATGCAAAGTTAGTGTACAAGTCAAATACGTACTTGTGCTTTGAAGCGATGGTAGTGACTACGAACTACGAGGACTGGCAAAAAGCCACAACTCAGAATAAGATAATCAAAATACCCTAGTGTTTGTGATGGCAAGTAGGCCTACATTTGTCTGGGTGTAATCCAATGTTCGGAAGGAGTGGCCACAAAAAGATGGCAGGGGATACCAATTGCAACCATGCTTCTTTTATTTGGTCTTACTTGTTAGAAGAGTTCTGGACGCTTACCTAATATGCCATTTAAGATACGTACTAGTGCGTACCAGTGTGGAGCTAGCACCATTTCCGGTACTAGAGCCTAGCTCGTACCGAATATGCCACTTAACACTGGTACGCTTGCTCTAGTATCGTACTACGGTAGTATTGCTCGAGACCTATTCTACGTATATACCACCCTTACGAAAAAAAACTCTAAAAAAACATCAAAAAAAAAAAACACTCAATACTTTTTAGAGTAATTTGAGACTTTTTTCAGAATTTACCTTCACTATTTACTCCAGAAAATTTACTCTTGAATGAAAAAACACTAGAGATAAAAATGTAAAAACTCTAGAGAAATAACATTAGACATGAAAACAATTTACCCCAGCTAATAAACTCTAAATAAGAACACTAGACAAACATTTTACCCTAGCTAATAAACTCTAGAGAATAACACTAGAAATAAGAATTAAATAAGAACACTAGACTTGAAAACATTTTACCCTAGCTAATAAACTCCAGAGAATAACACTAGAATTAAAAATTAAATAAAAACACTAGACTTGGAAGCATTTCACCCTGGCCCATAAACTCCAGAATAACACTGGAAATAGAAACAATTTACCCCAGCTAATAAAGTCTAAAGCCCGCGAAGCCAGCTACATTCGTTCAAAACTAAAATTATGGTTAAAAAATAATAGGGACAAGAACATGAATGTAATATATTGAAATAACAACTCCCAAAAACGTTTTTGTTCAAATGTATAAAAAAATGTTTTATTTAAACAAATATGTCAATAACTTTACTTAAAATACTTGAAATACTAAATCTGGCCTACGGCATATTTGAATTTTTGTTAAATAATTTTCCTGCATTCCGCAGTTTGTTGCCAAGGGCAACTAGGAGCCGCGCCGTCGTCGCGTCTTCGTGGCCAGGGTACAGTTCCTGGACGTGTTCTAAAACAAACAATAATGAAATATATCCATTGAACATTTCAAAATGATATGAAATAAAATTGTAAGGTGGCGGAAAGTATTTCCGGTTTGCTATCCGATTCTTTGAAATTCAAGTAATTTTATTTCAGTATTACCGGTATGAGTAATTGAAAGTCCAAATATACCAATGCATGGTTATATCAAAACCCTATGACTGAAATAATTGCAAAAACTAAACTATTACCCGGTATTAACTAGTCCACATCCAAGTTAATTAGCCTATATCCGATTGATAGTTGGTGAAAACAAATAACACGGACATGGGTAACCATAACAACTTTGAATTGAAGTGTCAGTTATAACGCTACTCCTTTGGTGGTAATTCAGGCACAAAGCCTTACAAAAATTGTCTCTGAAGATACAGAACAGACTGTAGAAAATTATCATCGGACTTAGCATTGGAAGAATTGGGTTAAATATTTATATATGTATATATATATATATATAAATATATAAAATATGCTTACTCATGATGGCATCAATCATTTTCTTGGGAATGGCTGGCTTTGTGGTCCCCCCCTTCGGAGACACGTTTGACTTGGCTCCCGTCAAGGAATGCTTGGCCAGGAATTCCAAGGAATAAACAGCGGCCAGTAAATTTGCCGCAAAAATGGATGGCTTCTTATGGAAGCAGCTTAACAACTTCACTTTTGGCAATATGCTCTCCATTTTTGTATCAGCATCATCGCCATTCCTTTCCTCGTTATTCCTTTCCGTGTTATTCCTTTCCTCGCTATTCCTATCCGTGTTATTCCTTTCCTCGTTATTCCTATCCGTGTTTTCCTCGTCATTCCATTCCTCATTATTCAATTCCTCGCCATTCCTATCCTCGTTATTCTTTTCCTCATTATTCCTTTCCAGTTCGTTCTTCCTTTTTTCCTCATCCTTCTTCTTTGCCTCTCCCTTATTCCTCCTTACTTCGTCATTGTTATTGCTTCCCTCATCCTTCTTCCTTTCATTGTTCCTTGCTTCTTCTTGCTTCCTTGCCTCACCCTTGTTCTTTTCATCCTCCCTCTTTCTTGCTTCATCCTTCTTTCTTTCCTCTTCTTTCTTCCTTGCTTCATTCTTCTTTTTTCTTTCCTCTTTCTTCCTTTCATCTTCCCTTTCTCCTGTGTCGCTCCTCTTCCTTGGCTCAGTCGACATCTTCCCCAGCTTCCTCTCGTCATTCTTGGCATGCTAGAATGGATTGAAAATCATTTTATAATTTTTTACTAACCTACACTACAACTTGAACATCAGCCTATTATTCAGAGAATACAAATCAATAAAGTGCAAAGTTTGGGCATACATTGCGGATGCTGCAATCATCGAAGATTTGAATATCTGTTCAAAAATGAATGGTAACATTCCTAATATTACATTGTGATGATATGTATTCAACTACCTATATATATTTTTTTGTGAACAATATTATTACTTGGAACTATTTTTTTCAATTGTGAAATAATCAACTAGGGCCTACCGGTATACCGATTACAAAATTCGTCAAGTCCCTGTCATTTTGTGACATCGAACGGCAACTTCAATTACTTACTTTACCACATTACTGTTACTATAAATTAACATTAGAACAAAATAAAATCAGGGCCCACATACGTACAAAGACTGTTTTTAAAGGTCCCGGTTATACAGACATGAAGAACATTTTTATAAAGGTCTCGGTTGCAGTAACTCCGCATATTTTATAAAGGTTACCAGTTATGGTTTCGGTTGGGCCCCCCAAAATAATAACGGTTGTGGTTACAGTTGCACTACAAAAATAATGAAGTTTGCATGTTTATGATTGCACTAGAATAATGATGAAGGTTGTGGTTACGGTTGTTCGAAAAATACAGTTTTTTAACGATTGCGGTTACAGTCAAGGTCTCAGTCCCTGCTTATATACACAAAAATAATTTTCAAATGGCAAGGCCGATACGACGATTCCCGACAGTTTCACAAATTAGGCCCATCCTATAATGATCCTCTAAACCAGTGGACCTTAATGAGACGTATGCTTATATTTGTATACAAGTATTGTGCTCTGCGTTTGTTAGGTACCGTATTATCTATTTAATATTGCTTTAACCGGATTACAAATGTACTGCAATGCAAGTACCTCGTGGGGTCATCAGTAGAATAAGTCAATTATAACACTGCTCTGAATAACACCAATAGCTTGGTTAAAGATGCAGATAAAGAATATTTACCCCACTTGAAGGTGTGGCGTCATGTTGCGGCCTATGTTTGGCTGCCAACGCTGCGTGCCTTTTACGGCAGTCATTCACCTCCGCAATCATCATCTTGCAGGCGTTCACCAGGTTGGGTAGCTCTGAGAGGAAAAGTTCACATTATAAAATAAAATATTGGCTACTTCTAAGGAGATTGTGCATTCGATGCGAGAATTGCCCGCTGTACTACTAGGATGGCAATGTCTTATGCATTGCTGTTGGAACGTTGATTAGAAATACAAATGTAATATATTTGTCTTCAATTAAACAAAGCTAGAGAGCATATAAAAACCAACCCAGTGGGAACTCGCAACTAACCGCGTGAATACAAGCAATATCAATTGAAAGAACGTTCTTCACAGTACAACAAGTGTGGTAGAGGTCTATGAAGATCATCTGTTGGAAGATAGGACCATGCAGACACTGCCTATCGGGGGCGTATCCAGTAGGAATCAAAGAATATAGATGCATACATTGTAGCATTTGTACCACGGCAACAAGTTTTTACATCTCGAAACAACAAAGATAGAACTTGTATTGCAATAATGCTACACAAATATTGAAACTCACTGCAAGTTGTTGTCACTTCGCACACTGTTACGAAAAAACAACAACAATCGATTCAGAATGAAGAAAATGAAAACCCTTTTTTTTTACACAATTCAACAAAATCTATCAAGGGCTTTTTGCTTTCGCCTGTATTTATACCAACTATATTTTTGCAAAACTACAACAGGTGTTATGAATTATGCTTGGTAAATCTGGTGAAGTGTCGACACAGAAGATAGTAACCACCACAGCTTCGCTCTACATGAACACATCCTGATTTAAAAAATAACATGAACATGTCCGTGATTGCTTACCTTCAGATAGCTGATCCATGGCTTTATACAGGCCGAGCTCTTTTCTCAGCCTACTGTTCTCTGACCTCAGAATCGAAATCTTCGTATCCCGATCGAACTTTGTTTTTGCTTCACGGGCATCACCATCATAAGATGACGACGATTCGCTGAGCTCGTCATAGCACTGTAAAGAACATATACAAAATTATATTATTTCAGACAAATCCCATGTTTCAAACCATAACCTTAAATCACTTTCGCAATGCAAATTTCTTGTCGTTTTGTCGGACATCTTGCAAATACGATCATTTGGTGACAGGTTCGGCATGGTGGGCGATGATAACAAAGCTTGATATTATGCTTACGATCAACGAAAGTATAGTTTGGATACTCAATAAAACGATGGGTGTCCATTGTATCTGGCTAGCTATCGACAATTGAATCACCGTAGTTTAAAATGTACAGGTTATTCACATGGATGCCATAGTAAAGAGCCAAGAAATTCAAGATTTTTAAATACATTAGATGTTACAAAAACCCGTTTTTCAATCCACGACTAGGTCCTAGTCCACCCCCCATTGACATCACAAAAAAATCCGATGAAGTGTGCTGTTTCTAATTAGATAATATATGGTACTATTAGGCAGATGCATATCACTACGGTATAGACATCAATTGAGACAACATTGTTCAATATATATGTATGCTACAATTTACAAAATCATACATGGACAAAGTGACAAGGTGGAAATATATGTATCTCAATTTAGGGGGGCCAGTACATAAGATTATTTCTGAAGAAAGTCTAGATGTAGCATTTGAAGTTGGATTTGTTTGCATATAGGCCTATATATTGAATGAAGATTTAATAATAGACGGCAATACATACACTAGAGCTGAAAATGTTCCTCTTCACTGGAACCAATACCGTGTTGTCACGTAGCTGATTGTCCGCTTGCAAGCTGTCCGCTGGAGGGGGCTCGTGAGGCTCGGCAGTGATTTGGTCACTTTCAGCTGGAATCGTACAGATACCCAGGCTCAAGGTGTCCGCGGGAGGGGGCTCGTTGCATTGCACCAAGGTATGAATAGGAGTGGTGCTTGCTTCGATGCTATCACACTCATTATCTACACCCTTTGGCGGAACGTTCTCTCTTGTTTTCATCCCCTCGTCTATTTCGTCAAATAACGAATTGATTTGACTTTTACTAGGGAGAACAGCTTTTTTGTTTTTTTTTGCAACCTAAAAACGAGAAAAATACAATTTTTATAGCGAGAACTCGTTCTATATTGAAAAAACTCGTGAATTCATGGACTAGTGCTGAGATCACTCAAGTTACCATACTAAATAAAAGCTACGTACCTGTACCCGACTACTCTCCTCACTAATCTCCAGGTTTCTTTTGGCAGTAGTAGGCCTACTTTCCACTCCATCCAATTTCCTCAGCTTGGCAAATTTCCTTTGTTTTTTTTCTATTGATTCCAGAGAACCGTGCTGCTCTTTATTAAGAGCAGCCTTTTTCATCTCATTAAATGCTAAAAAAGAGAAACAATATCATTTAAGTTGAATAGGTCAGCTGAGTGCGGTAAAATTACTGAGACACTGAGCACGCCTATTTGAGTTTTTCCCAACCTCCCCCACTAACCTAACCGACATATTACAACCTTCAGCAACCTCCCCCCACCTAAACAACAACGGCACCAACCTACCCCCCCTAACCTAACCAACAAAAATCACCCCCTAGCTCCAGCACCCCCCCCCCCCTTCCCAAATAGCATGCAAAACCCATCAGATTCAAGTGAGTTTAAAAAACAACAATTCTCAACCTCCCGCAACTTTTTCTGAATGATATAAACAAGATATTTCAAAAAACACAAAAAAATCAAGAATCAAACACCAATTAGCGATGCTCAGTGTCACAGTAAAATTACCGTAGTGAATAGTGTACAAATAAGCATCAAGAATAACCCGAGCGGTCCCTCATCCCTCCTCGTTTTCCCCAATCCGACACTATAACGTCCGTTCAGAATACCCGAAACCCCCGCCCTACCACGCATTTCATAGAGTGAACGCACGCATGCCATTACGCCGGGCAGCCGGCTAGTTAGACACTCCGATATATATAAATATATATATATATATATATATATATATATATATATATGTATACATAGAGAAAATAATATTATTATGAAATTGAAACATATAGGCCTAACCTACATCCAGCAAATCTGAGAAAACATGATACGCCATGTCAAATATCGAAAATCCTACAAACAATGTTGAATATAGGCATAAATGGACTAATCACGTTCAATTCTTCAGTGCCGCTTGCACTTCTCGCTCTCACTTGCTGAACAATGTTCGACTTCGGTAAGACTTTTGGCGAATTTTTGAGTCAATCACATGGTTCGCCGTACACCAATCAACGGCTGTATAGGAGCCAACTTTCACTTCTCAGTTGCAAAGACTTGCAGGTGTATCCACTACTTTACACAATGTCACCCATTGGCCCAACATAGTACAGGCCATGGGCCTAGGCATTTAGCAGGCATACCAGAAACTCGCAAGTCTTTAGGCCTAGCCTTTCTTTCTAATTGATAAGTAACAGAGCTGATACTTACATCCTACTGCCAGAATTCGAGCTGGAACTGTCTCCCACAAAGTGTCTTTGGACAGCTTGTTCATCAAACGTGGCTCAACCACACCACATTTAGGCCACTGAATTTTTATGATGTCTTCGGACGGCGAAATAGGGCTAGGTACCGTCTCTACATTTTTTATTTTCGTAATAAAACTCGCATAACCTACAGCAAAAACGTTACCCTCTTGTGGAAATTCGTAAACACAACAAATATCATCAATATAAGACATGATGAAATGCGATAATAACACACGAAAACACGATTGTACAACAGAGCTGATATTTGTATTTTTTGTATTTGTATTTGTTTATTCATGGTTAATTTACAAAGTGGTATTGTGTGAACCAAGTCAGATGATTAAATGAACCAAAATTCGTACATATATATACATGAGACTAAAATATCAGTAAATTAATTGAATAAAAAAATATTCATCCAGGCTATAAAATGAGTTACTTAATGAAAAATTCTTCAGTTTGAATTTGAATGTAGTCCTGTTGCAGCTTTCTTTCATTTCCCTAGGAAGATGGTTGTATATTCTTCTACCGGCTTGAAGAGTTGACCTCGAGGTGGTCTTCAGCCTACAATACTCCTGAGCAAGGTCACTTGAGCCTCTTGTGTTGTGCTGATGATTAGCATTTAATTTAAATAGGTCGAGATGGTCTCTTGTAAACATGCAGATGGCCTGGATGTAGATACAAGCTAAAGGCAGTATTCCAAGATCCTTAAACCCTTGCCGGCAGGAAACCCGAGTGCTGATCGAGAGTATAGTTCGCAAAATCCGTTTTTGTGCCCGAAAGACCTTTATGTTGTCGGTAGCTGCACCCCAGAACAGTACACCATATTGCAAGAGGGATTGCGCTTGCGCAAAGTACACTGTGCGTAAAGTCGAAGTTTCTAAGTGGCGCCTCAATGTTCTGATGGCAAAGTTCACTTTTGCCAGCTTGACGAGCAGAGTTGAAATATGAGGTTCCCAGGACAGATTGTGATCGATTGTCACGCCAAGAAATTTAGAACTGGTTGACGTAGTCATTTTAGACGGAAGTTCCACTTTTGGGCCGCGTAAGGTGAAGACAATGATCTCGGTTTTTTCATGATTCAGTTTCAGTTGGTTTGGTACGAACCACTCGGCGAAGTCGTCAAGAGTGGCAGAAAGCTCCTTGTCCAACAAGGTAATGTTTGCACCCACTACTGTCGCGCTAGAGTCATCGGCGTATTGAACCACGTCACGATTGGGCTTGTCGAAGCAGACGCTTGTAGAGAGATCATTGACTAAGATTGAAAAAAGCAAAGGCCCAAGTATTGACCCTTGTGGGACGCCACAATGCAGAGTTGCCGAAGTCGATTTCATTTGATTGTTCAAAAGGACACACTGTGTTCTGTTGGATAAGTAAGATTTGAACCAACCCTCTGTGATCCCTGTCACTCCGTACCATTCCATCTTCTCTAGGAGTATACAGTGGTCTAGAGAGTCGAACGCCTTAGATAAGTCACATAGGACCACTCCCACCCTTTTTTTCCCTCAAGGGCGTTTGTAAGATTAAGTAACATCTGAAATGTTGCTGAGGTAGTGGAAAAACCTTCGCGAAATCCATGTTGGGTTTTAGAAAGCATACACGTCGACTTCAGGTGATTCATTAGTTCTAAGTACATAATCTTTCCGATGATCTTGGAGAATGAAGACAACAGAGAAATTGGGCGATAGTTTGAGCACCGTGATTTATCTCCTTTCTTGAAAATAGGTCGAACAATGGCAAATTTCATCTTCTCAGGGAAAATGCCCGTGTAGAAGGAGTGGTTGATCACATGAGCTAGTGGCCCAGCAAACCATGGCCCGCACTTCTTGAGAAGTTTCATGGGGACATCATCCCAACCAGCTGATGATTCAGGCGCACAAGTATGGAGTACCTCCACGATATTCTGTGGTGTAACTATGGGATGATGAAATATTGGTGACTTATGAGGAAAAGCAGTCTTCAATTTTGATAGATACTTCTTGCTGCTGACTGCGGAGCTCGTAGTTGAGTTCATAGTACTAGTGCCTACAGATAAAAAGTGATCGTTCAGCAGGTTGGCGACCGACTCAGAATCTCTAACTTCACTGCCCCCTTCGAGGAGTGTAATTGGTGCATCGTCACGTTTGTTACTTCCCAGTACAGTTTTAACAACTTGCCAGGAGGCTGTCTGTTTGTTGTCAGATTTTTGTATGAACTTGCTGTAATACTCTTTCTTCGCCCGGCTGATTTCCACTCTCAATTTTCTCTTGAGTTCTTTCAGGTCGGTGTTGGTTACATCTAGTGTGCCGTTTCTCGTGAGCTGACTTAGAAGTCTTTTTCTGTCACACATCTCTTTGATGAGAGGGGTGACCCATCTATTTCTAGCAGCATCTTTCTGGTGGTTGGTGGATCTTTTAGGAAAATGTAACCCAAAAAGTGGGAGGAAAGTCTGTAGAAAAGCATTGTATTTGTCGTCAACTGAGACTCCATTATATGTCTTCACCCAGTTGGCAGAACTCAGGTCGTTTATGAAATCTCGAACAGCATCTTCTGAAAACTTTCTTTTCATAATGCTTGGTTTACTAACCTTAGAATGACTGTTTCTGTACCCTGTATTTGCTGAGATTTTTGCACAGTGAGGAATGGTGACAAGCTGTCCACTGTGATCTGATAATGCAGGGTCAATATTCCCAGCAAAATTAACTTCACTCCAATTGGTGAGAACAACGTCGAGTGCTGTTGCAGAGCTTGGAGTTGACCTGGTTACTCCACAGTCGATAATATTGATACCAAGACTCAAGGTGATTTCCTCGATTCGTGCTCGTTGATTCTGGACCAAGAGGTTTATGTTTAGATCTCCAAATAGCATGATGTGTCTTTTGCCTGTGCACAGTTGTTGAAGCAGGTCCTCTAGTTGACTCAGGAAAGCTTCTAGATTCTGAGGATTTGGTGGGCGGTACACAGTCACAATTGTAAGAGGTTCGGTGGATTTCATATCTAGTGCACACGCTTCAATCACACCTTCAACTGATTTAACGTCACGTACCTTGAATTTGATTCGCTCATGCTTGCGCACATAGATACAAGCGCCTCCACCCTTCTTCATCTTTCTCGAGTAGTAAGCGGCAAGTTGAAAGCCATTTATTATGACGGTCTCCTCTTGATGTTCGCGTAGCCAAGTTTCGGTCAGGCACAGAATATCCACTTTCATGTTATATGAATCAAGGAAGACTTCTAGCTCTTCAACCTTGTGCTCAAGACTTCTGATATTTAGATGAAATACGACTGTTTTGCCACTTGCCTTGTTTGCGTGTGAGTCAGAGGAAATACCCAAAGTGAGCTGCGCCTGGACTGCGGTGCCGGATACTACATACTTGCAGGTTTTTTCCTGGGAGTCAGAAAAAATCTTCTGATGGCAGCACCCCTCGGCCAAAAAGCTGGGTCCATCATCTTGTCTAGATGGACACTATCGGCTCCAATTTTAAATGAGGCGTACGTTTCACTGTAGTCACCTTGAGAGACGAGTTTTTCGACGGTGCACTCTTCTGTCGGCAGTTCCTTTTTCAGATAAGATTGTACCTTACCAACATCTACTTCTTTTGAAATCCTACCTAGGTAAATCCAGATCTTACGACTAGCAACTACTAGTCCTGAGTCATCATCGCCAGTTTCTTGCCCACCTGTCCCTATTATGGTAGTGGATTTTCTCGAGTGTTTGGATTTCTTGTTCTTCACCTTGGTGAAACCATCCTGATCAACATCAGGTTCTGGAACAGAATCCGCTTGGTTTGACTCAGGTGTACCCCCTGCATTATCAGAATTAAGTTTCTCGATTGAGATTTTTGCATAGGATATCTCAATTTCTTCACCCGCCGGCATTTTATTCGATATAAGCCCCGTTGTTTCGGGCATCTTGTCCTTTCTACTTACATTCGGTCTACTTCCATCTTTTCGTCCAGTTGAACTGGAAACTTTCTGATGTTTCACGGCATCAACTGGTAGGCCTATTCCATGATCTTTAATTACTTTCGTAATCAACAGTTCACGGTTCTCCATATTGGCGATCTCATCCTTCTGGAGAGCGATTATGTACTCCATGTCATCGATTCGTTTCAGGAGAAGTTGATTTTCGTTGCGCAGAACAACAATATCACCAACACCTTCAATGACGTTACGATCATTTTCGTGAGAATTGTTCATACCGCCAGCAGTTTCAGCCGGAGGTTCAACTTGCTCGCTTGATTTTGCCTTGGCGCGCGTATTTGTCATTGTCGCCCGGCGCGAATAGTCGAACAACCGAGAAAGATTTGTCGAGATGACTTTGACGCGCGTTTGTTCGTTGACGAATACCTGGCACGACTAGTCGAGAATGGTCCTCGTACTAGCCTATTTATGACAGTTGTGAGAAAATACTTACAACTATCATAATTGGCTCTTGAGTGCTGGAATATTTTGTCCGAACACGCACCGTATATTAAGACACTATAGTCATTGATCACTTCTAAGATTATTCCGTAGAATACTTGAGAAATAATTCAATTAGTAGAGCAGACTTTACACAACAACCACACTAGCGGCCATCTTTGAATACTTTGCACGCGCAATCTGCAGAAGCGGCAACCGGAAGTTAACGAAACTACAGTCGACACATTGACAATATTAGACACGAATATTTCGATTATTAACACGACTGATCATGCGTTCGTGCCAAACAATAACGCCAAAAACCTTAATTAAGCTGAAGTTACTAACCCAACTCATCTATGTTACCCAAACTAACTCAATTTCATATTTTTTGTAAAAAAATTCTCGAATATTGTCGGGATTAATGATTCTCGTGCCTCAAGAATGCGTGTCTGCTAGGTTCATCGTCTATAGCCACTTGACTGTACAGCCCTCCAAAATTGTGTGTTTGGCAGTGCTTAGAGAACGAGACCTTGGCTAGACGTATCGTTACCTTGACGTACGGTAACCCTACTTTGTCTAACCCTTTAACGAAGTTAGATAATAAGGTATTTGCCTTCACCAGTAGGCCTACGTACATCAAGTAAATGAGAAGGTCTTATAAGCGTTATTTGAATGAAGATGTTGAAGAACCACGATCTTCGTGGTATAAGAGGGTTCATAACCAAGAAACTGGACTACCACTTCGGATGTGCGAGGATCATACAGCCCCTACACTTAGGCCTACCAATGATCAATCCAGCAATATTTCTACTGATGATGAGGATATGGTAAGAAAAACTGATTGATTGATTATTTGCTCAACTACCCCACCAATTCAGCTAGGTTTTGTATAAGTTAGTTCCAAAAATAAAGGAATTGAGTAAAAGTAAGCTCCTTAGCCTACTTATTGAAGGAACTTGGGCTAGCCCAAAGTTGAGCTGGGCCCTAGTTCTGCAGATAAAAATGGAACTTCTATGTAACCAAAACATGTGAAAAATCGTATAAAAGTTTCTCACAGGTAAGACAATAGGGGGATTGCTTGTAGACTTACGCATAGGCCTACCGGTTCTTTCAATAAGGTGTGCTAGCACCTTGCGTGTCGGTACACCCGAGCGTTGGTGATCATGTATCAGGAACGATCAATCGGAAGAAGCATCGATTAATTGAGGCACTGAGAAATGATTGAGGGTATCTTGACTCACAACTACGGTTTCTTATGTCAGTGATTCTTATCGGAAATACCAGTTCATCGTAATTATGCCGCAAACAGTGCAACTTTATGTCGTGTGTGGATAATTATTTACCATGAAAAATGTTGTTTTAATCTGTTCTTTTTGTCATGATTGATTGATTATTATTAGTATAGGCCTACCGTAACCTAGTATAGGGATCCAAGTGAGTTGTAAATTTATAATTGGATGAGCGAAGCGAAGACTCAATTACACTTGACCCGAAAAAAATGTACATGTTTTTTTTTTTTTTTTTTTTCTTTTTGTTCGCGCTCTACAGGTCAAACGAAAATTCAAATTCAATTGAAACTTGGCAAGCCCAAGTGTCATCATCTGGATTGAATCTCATTGATTTTTATGCGCAATCGATTGCACCACTTCTGAGAAAACTAATTTTCCATTTTCCAAATTACCCATAAGAATAAGCCGGAGAAAATTTTTCGTACAAAAAATGTCCTTCAAAAAAATTAAAATTTTCACCGAATTTCAATATAATAATGATACACATGATTCCAAACTTTCACTGGAATCCAATCAGTCGTTTAGATATAAAAAATGATTTAATGACATTTTTATACATCATTCAAAGCTATTAAGAAAACCAATTAAATCCAAGCAACAAGTGTCACCAATTATTGAAGAACTATTAAAACAAAGCCTTCTTTATTATCAAAGATATTATTTAGAATGAGTAATGAATATAATTGGATCTCAAGGTGTATATATTGTATCTTAGATTGCATCTAATATTTCCTTCATGATGAGAATAGTCTACGAAATAAATCAACCGAATGAAAACATTAATTTTTAATTTGAATGCCGTCAAAACATCAACTTGATTTAACTTTTTGAAATAATTCAGTTTCATTCTTATTAGCTCATCCATCAACGCGGAAACACATAACGCGTTTTCCTAGTAAAATAAACAACTTAGCCTGTAGGCGTAATGGACATCAACATTAATTGGATGAGCGAAGCGAAGACTCAATTACACTTGACCCGAAAAAAATGTACATGTTTTTTTTTTTTTTTTTTTTTTTTTTTTTTGTTTTGTTCGCGCTCTACAGGTCAAACGAAAATTCAAATTCAATTGAAACTTGGCAAGCCCAAGTGTCATCATCTGGATTGAATCTCATTGATTTTTATGCGCAATCGATTGCACCACTTCTGAGAAAACTAATTTTCCATTTTCCAAATTACCCATAAGAATAAGCCGGAGAAAAATTTTCGTACAAAAAATGTCCTTCAAAAAAATTAAAATTTTCACCGAATTTCAATATAATAATGATACACATGATTCCAAACTTTCACTGGAATCCAATCAGTCGTTTAGATATAAAAAATTATATAATGACATTTTTGTGCATCATTCAAAGCTATTAAGAAAACCATTTAAATCCAAGCAACAAGTGTCACCAATTAGTCAAGAACGATTAAAACAAGGCCTTCTTTATTATCATTGAATGAATTAATTGAAATGAGTGATGACTGAAAAAGAAGGACAGTGACATGAATGTTTGGATCCCAAGGTGTATAGCTGTCATTACATACCAAAGATATTAAAATCACGAAACTAAGCTCTGTTGTTAACATCCACGGCACACAAACCTTTCAAAGATTTACAGGGCTTATTTTTCACGGCTTGACGGATTCTATTACAACTCAACAAACAGAACAAAAAGTCAGAAGGATCCATTATTACATTAACTTTTTGAAGACTACAATTTCATTCTCATGAGCTCATCCATCAACGCGGAAACACATAACGCGTTTTCCTAGTTAATTTAGGCTAATAATTTTTTCCTTATTTCTCGGTTAGGATCACTTGGAAGATACTGCAAGCTCAAGTCATAGAAGCAATGCATCCGGCAGTGTTTCAGATGGAATTGTTACGGAAAACGACACGCAAGATTCAGACGACAGTTCTGGTGAAGAGAATGGCAACAGTGGGAATGATGAAATTTACTCTGAAGATGACCTAGCAGAAATTGATAATGACTTTGATGATGTTATGGATGCACAAAATGTTGTAAGTTTCTTCAGTTTAATTGGATCTTTATGACATCAATTTAAATTAATATTCATGTTTATAGTCCAGAGTTGAAATATTTTCGATATCAATTCCCGAGTCCAGGGTCCCGATTGCCTGTAGCGCAACTATCGTTTTTACATAAAACATTTTTACATGAATTACATGAAACAACAATGCTCAACAATTGTATTCATTGCTCAGTAGAAAATATTATGTTGGCAGTTGCATTTGTTTTGCACTAAAATTATAAATTTTGTGAGTTCAACAATTCCACCGGTACAGTAGCCACTCTTATCTAATCGATCTAGTCACAATGAAATCCGTTAAATCGCGACATGCAATCGGAACGTTTGGCTCTGAACTGACTGCAAGAAATCATAAATGCCCTCCGTGTTATTTGTATGGGCATTGTTTCCTTATGAAACCTTATTTTCAGATGTTATCTGCATCATCACAGCAACTGTATAATTGCGGCTTGTTGATATGCATATATGTTGAAGACAATTCATAGACCCAAACAATTATTTTGTATGAATTTCTTTTTCAGCGTTTGGATGAGGGATTCTTATACCCAAGAGCCTCTATAACTCGAAAACAAAGTGAAGCGTTGATTCTATCATTTGCTACACGTTATCGTCTACCAGAAATTGCTTCACGAGATTTATTGTTACTCATTAATACACACACCCCAAATGTAGTCCACCAGTCAAAATACCATTTTTTAAAAGATTTAGATCTTGAAAAGAATGTGGAATTTCACTATTTCTGTGACGTCTGTGAAGACAAAATATTCTTCAATCATGGAGTAGGACAGTGTACGAATGAGAGCTGTAACGCATTCAACGTGGAGAAGGAAAAGGCTTTTCTTCATAAAAATGGTAGTTTTTTCCTACATAAGCCACTCGCTAATCAACTACTAGCATTGCTAAACAACCCAGAAATCTATCGAAAGATAAGTCAAAACCCGGAGAACGGAGATGTTACGTCTAGTTCAATGTACCGTAATTTGGTTGAAAGTAACCAAATTGGACCTCGAGATGTTACGCTACAATGGAACACTGATGGAGCGTCTGCCACAAAGTCGTCTAAATGTAGCATTTGGCCTATTCAGGTTGCTCTCAATGAGCTTTCCTACCAAAAAAGGAAGAAGAACCTGATATTGGCAAGTCTTTGGCAAGGTACCAAACCGAAAATGAATACCTTTCTTCGACCATTTGTTGATGAGTTAAAAGAACTTCACACGAACGGCATAATGCTAGCCAACGGAATCAACGTGAAGGTCCATTGCTTAATTGCTACGGTTGATTCTGTTGCAAGACCACTGTTACAAAATCTCAAGCAATTCAATGGAGCGAATGGATGCTCGTTCTGCCTCAACCCTGGTGAGAGGATTGCACGGGGTGCAGGAAGTTCTCGCGTGTATCGTGGTGAAGTGGGCACGTTACGCGATGAGGTTCAACATTTAGCCGATGCTCGAGAAGCAACTGACACTGGCGTGTGTATTCGAGGTGTCAATGGCCCTTCCCTCTTGATGTTAATACCCTTATTCAACATTGTAACGTCGTTTACGCCCGATTACCTACACGCAGTGTTACTGGGAACAGTGCGGTGGTTTTTGACCAATTGGCTTGACTCCAAAAATTTTGAGCAAGCATGGTATCTTGGTGCAGGACACAAGTTTAAAACTCTATCTGACCGTTTACTCAGTATTAAACCACCGTGTGAGATTACTCGTTGTCCTCGTTCATTAGACGACCTTAAATTGTTTAAAGCCAGTGAATTTCGGTCTTTTCTTCTCTACTTTTCTGTTCCTTGCTTACTAGGACTTCTGCCTACTCGGTACATCAAGCATTGGCTACTTTTGGTAGTTGGAGTTACACTCCTTCTGAAGGAAAATGTATCAGCTCGTGACTTGGAAACCGCCAAATATGCTTTGACTCGTTTTGTACTTGAAACCGAACACATATATGGCATTGAGTGGATGACATTTAATCTTCATGTACTCTTACATTTGCCTAGATCAGTAGAAACCTTGGGGCCTTTGTGGAGCTCATCTACTTTTATGTATGAACATTATAATGGTGTTCTACTCAATCTGTTTTCAGGTACTCAGTGCATATCTTCACAGATTTTCAAAAATTATGAGAGGGTTAAACAAATCAACAGAGTTATTGATAGCGCCCAATTAGAAAATTGGCATCCAATGGCAGGATCACTCCTAAAAAATCTTGCTGGCAAATATTTTACACTAAATGCAGTAAGATTGGGCACGCTTGTAGTCTTCGGTGCTCCTCATGGAAAAAATTGAATATTATCGAACAATTAGCGGTTGAGAATTTGCTAGGCATAGAACTCGAGAGTTCACGTTTCAACATATATAATCGTTTCCTGATTAATTGCATCAAGATTAATACGAAGTACTATGATAGAATGATTCGGCGTACGAATTATACTGTGTTCTTAAGGGATGGTTCTTTTTTTAATATATATTTTTTAGTGGATCTAGGAAACAATCGCAATGAAGACCGGTATATTGGGCTTGGGAAAAGCTTGACCATTATTAATGATGACATACTCTCCAACGGCCTTATTAAAGCAAGTAGTATTGTCAAGTTGTGTGATGACTCAGAGCTAAATGAAGGAATGGAGGCTATACGTCCACAAGCTATAGTTGGTAAATGTGTTAGAGTGGGGGTTGGCAATAAAACTTATGTTTGCCCACTTGTAAACAGTTACGAGCGAGATTAAGTGCTAGCTGAAATGTATATGAGCCTAGGTTCCAAAACGCATGGCCGACTTGGACCAATAGGTTGTAGCTTTCTGTCCAATCCTACTCTAAATTGACTAAATCGAAATTAAAAAATAAGAATTAAATTTCAAAAATAATCAAACTAAATCTGAAAAAACAAAAATGGATCTTTGTAGCTGGGATTGCGGGAAAAGCAACTCGTTGAAACTTGAATCAGTTTAAAATATTACGTGTATTTTCAACAAAATGACTACAATGACGTTAAAACAAAACACAAATCTTCAATCTTGTAACAATGGAACAAAGAAAAGTTGTCATCCCAATGGCCTATTGAGATCACAACGTGATTTTAAATGACACAAAGAGAAATTAAAAGAGACCTTCATACAAACAATACCGAAAGATATATATTCATTTAACTGACCAGGGCAGATTGGTTTAAACAATGTCTGATTTTACCGTGATTGGTTCCTCGCTCGCTGGTTCGCTCACCCCACGCGCGCACACGCAAGTTTCCGCTGAACCACGCGTCTTCGAGTCCCGGGGCGGGTAGTCACGTCTCCTCACCGAGTTCGCCTTGTTCCACGTTCGTTGTTAACCAAGCTGGCGATGTTGGACTCCGCCAAGCTGGTGATGCTGAACTACCCGGTTCGAAGTCGGACCCCCCAACCCGTGATCTCTGGTCGACGTTTTCACTGACTTGTCTCTCTGATTGTCTATATCGTTCTCTTCTCATCTCCCTGTTTCACCAGGCTTGTCCTGTAGGAGCTTACTTTCGTTCGACCAATAAAATATGCGGATACAAATTTGAACCAATCACAATTCACCATACATCAGCTTTTGGCTTTTGTGGCTTGATGCATCCCCTGGTCATATATCTGTCACTTCTTAAACTTATTGTATCTGCCCTATGCCGAGTGTTCTGATTAAATTATGGTTTGTACACATTTGACAAAATACACTTGAAACACTAGATACATTGGTACAAGATGAATATAAACAGAAAGTTAATGCATTTGAGAAAAACAACTGAAGTGTGCTTGTGGAATGGGGGATGCAGGCACGAGATGACGGGGTGAAGGGTGTTAATGGATGGTCGTCATAAAATCAACAGACTCAGAAAGTCAAGACAACGTGGGAATTATCAAACAAAAAGAACTTATTAACATCAAAATTTAGACAGGGAAAACTGGCATGTTACAAGGTCGTAGTCTTTCAGTCATTTTTCAATTGAACATGATTTTGAACATGATTTTCACCTGTATTAACGGTACCCTTCCTCTATGCCGGTATGTATGTAGGCCTAATATGAGGTGCATCTGTCTGTGAAGGGTGCTGTGTAAAATGATGTCTATGTTTATACACGTATAAACCTATAATCGTAGCGTGAATAAAATATAATAGTATAATAAAAATGAGAAAATTATCTGTGTATTACTAATTTTATGTTATTTCTCTCGGCTATATATTCCAGTGGTTCTAGGTCACAAAAGGGATGGACGTGGTGTGCTTTGACGCGTCCCCAGTCTCCAGATGGTAAAAAGTTCATGCCAGGGTGATGTCACAGACATAAATCATCATAAAACTTGAACCGTTTATTTGTCGCAAATGCTAGGAAGTCAAAATTAATTAGTTGCAATGTTTGGGGATTGTTACAGCTTGAGCTTGTGTTTCCAAAATCTTAAATCTAGCTTTGAGAAATCCCAAGATTTCAATCATTTGTAGGTCTTGGACGTGCCATTAGGGCACAACCCAGTCCGAACACTGGACTGTTCTATATTATTTTCCTATCGGTTCATAGTTGAATAATATGCAGATAATTGGGTGTCAGGTAGGCCTACATCCGTTTCTTTGAATAACAAGCAAATAACCGGCACATGCAGCGCAGTGGTTAACACGCTCGCTTCATGTGATCCGGCAGGCAAGGGGACTATCGGACCCGGTTCGATCCCCGCCGCCGACCATCTTTACAGGGCTTTTTCGTGGTTTCCCTCTGTAGTCTGGGCCAATGCCGGGATGGTTCCTACAATACAGGCCACGACCGCGTCCTTCCCATTACCCAAGAATAAACCTTCATCCCATCATTTCATTAATCATCCTTCCGACGCCAATAGATCTTCGCTATCATTATAGTGCGTCGTTAAAATGCAATATATATAAAAAAAGCCAATGCTTTCTACTGTATTGCTGGCATTAATAAGGACAAAGAATGATTTAACTAAACATATTGATGGAGCCAATTAATTGCAGCTCAAATTAATATTGCGCTGAAAATTCGGTTTGAGCAAAGTCTTGAGCAGCCATTGGAAGTTGACACTGATAAGGGAAACTAATAGGCCTATCTTCCAACATCTTCCACCTAGTTGGTTTAACATGTTAGTTTTACCTTATGTTGGTGTTTTATGGAAATTATTTATTTTGTGTTCGTTGTTTGCTTCATTCCATTGATTTTTATTATTTATTCTAATGTTGATTAAAAGAGCTCACCAACAGCCAGCCGGTTATTCGGCATTAAAAGTTGCAGTTACGCTGCATATAACTGAAAAACTTACGTAGTAGAAAAGAGGAGCGTGCAACCTACAACAATTACGAATTAGCAATTGTCGGTTTTTTAACCTCATATATTGCCAGCCGTAATGCATTTCGGAGGGCATTCTGTTGTTACTTTTACTGGCAAATACAGAAGTTCGAATTAGTTGGTGATAATGAGGTGATGATGGGTAAAGGACGTTTACAAACACCCATGTCCTATGCGGGACTCGAACTCACGCCCCACATGACAGTTCTGATGCAGTGCATTTTTGTCGTTAATATCTCAATAATTTTGTGTATAATTTTTGTTTTCTTTGTTTCATCTTCAATATTTTTTTCCAGTTGTAATATTCAATTTTATTCTATTTTTAACCGTTTTTATTGTATTTTTATTCTTAGATTTTTGTCAACCCAGAATGTATGGCAGAGATCTCAATAAAGTTTGCTATATATACATTATTTTTATTGACAAGAAAGAGCGAAGTTCAGTCTGTAATTTATGTACAAAATACATGAACCGAAACTGTACCCTAGAACTGCAAACGATTGCTAATTTGCTGTATATAATGAGCCTATTATCAAAATGCTAGAAGACAGTGTTTCTTCCTATGCTTGTCTTTCTAAGATAATCACAATAGTTCCATCTTCTTATTAACCAATCAGCGCGCTCAAATCGACAAAAGACCCAATCAGAAATGATCTCTTAGCACCGCGAGTTTCAATGATCATGGATGTGGTAAACATGTAATTTGTAAACATGAGTAAACATTGTAGAGATGATTCACGAAAAATAATATAACAATAATTTGTATTTAAATCTTGCTTATTCCTTAGATTATGACAGTTCATTATTCACTTTCAAAGCGACAATTGATCCTATATACCCATCCTAGGTTATTAATACATTGTAGTGGGTCTCGTCATTGACTTTATAACGTATCGTACAACGAGCTATAGTAAACTAGGTAAATCTAGTCGAGCGGTAGCTCGACGGGAGCCAAGTCCGCGCAAAGTCAGCTACACGCTTACACTGTTTACACGAAGTACTTACAGGCGGTTTTGAGCATACTGTATCTCCGAAACTAATGAACTTAGATACCTCTAGTTTGTTGTACTGGAATGAGGCGCCATACACGACACGGGATATCAAATTTCAGCTATATCGGACCAAACGTCTGGAAGTTATAGCACTGCGAATAGCGTACTTTTTTCGTTTTCTTCTTCTTCTCCTCCTCCTCCTCCTCCTCCTTCCGTCGTCGCATACGAAATGGGCTACAGGCCAAACGAATTCTCCGATTTGTCTGATTTTTTCAGGGAATATGTGAACCCATATGGAGATGTGCCTTTTGTATGATTTAACCGGAAGTTAGTTTTAGAAACCGGAAGTAATGCCATTTTACACTCCTTTTTCAAGTTTTCATTATTTTTAAAAATCATGTTACAACATATTTCAATGAAATTTCAATGATATATTTGTATAGATATACCAAATCGATTGTGTGTGAGAGATTTGTCAATTGATAGTTTGCAATTGGAAAAGATTGAAATAATAACGTACAGAAAATGTAGAATACTGTCGTATCGACGATTAAATCACGGCCACTAATGAACCATCGAAAACTTTGGTCGCCTCCGCCCACCAGACCAACTGAATGTCAAATGAAACAGCTGATATTTACAAATTATCTCATTGATAGCTCTTTGCCGTATTTAATTTGGTATCCTGTAAATTTGGTAAACTGCTATGGAAACGGAAGGTAAGTCCAAGATGCGGGGCTAATCGAAGTAGCTGAATATTATTAATTCGTATGCAAGGCCTATAATTATTGTTTGTATACGATATAGTAGGCCTGCCTAGGCCCATGTGTTGTAAATATTCTAGCAAATGTTCATAAGTTACATTAATTCAGTTATAGTGGCATTAGAACAACTAGTAGGCCTAGGCCTATTACATAATAATGTGTTATAGATTGTATGCCTATGGGCCATACTATGTCTAGACTATAGGCAAGACACGTCATTATGTTATCTGAACGACAATATTACTTGAAAAAACATAATCAACAACATTCAATAAAGACATACTAGGCGTACCACGATATAGTGATACCAACAGACTGCATTATAATATGACGGTTTACCGACTCCCATACTAATAACAAGGCAGGCATGTGTGGTTTCTTGTGGACAAATCAGAGCCAGAGATCCTATTTGTCAGTCATGATTTAGCAGATTCCCATTTAAACTAGTTGTAGATAAGAGTGGCTACGGTACTGGTGAACTGTTGAGTGTACTGTTTGACGGTTCTGTTGAACTTACAAAATCTATCATTTTCATGAAAAACAGATGCCACCTCTAATAATAATTCACATTTAGAACATTTTTCAACTAATATTTTTATCTTTCCGATGAATAAAATACATTTATTATATTATTTTCTCCAAAACGGCTAGTCCGAATATTAAACCAAATTTCTATTCATGTATATTATTATTATTCTTGTGTTCACATTTGTGGAAAATTTGAATCATATTTCGATGTATATTAGTATAGCTATACTACTTTTTTTTTCGAGATATATCTGTCCGTATATAAATAATGTTTTGAAGGTTTTAAAGTGAGCCAATGTTACTTCCGGTGATGTCTACATGATCTTCGAGTACCATACTACAAGTGAACGTAAAGGGAAGTAATAGTTTTAGTTATTTTGTGAAATACTTACGATACAAGATTTTGACATCTGGGCTAGCCAGAAGGAAGGCTGACATTCAGCTAATTTGATATAAAGGGATCACACAGAGTTTTTATGACTTTGAGAAGTGGTTTCGATATTAGCGTTTCAATATATTGTATTTTAGAATAGATTTATGTAAGCACATTCATTATTTCTAGGATTTTCAAGATATTTGGGTCCCAAAAGTTTGAAAATCACTCAAAAGAATACAGGAACCTTGGCAGATTGTTTTTGTGCACGGCCATCAGGATATCATTAATGTCGAGAGGGCTATGGGGGATCGAGACTTTCCACTGCCACTTGGTTTTCCTTGCATCCATGTCATCACAACTATCAATGTCTCAAGAAACGAAGAAAACAAGAGAAGAATATAAGTTGGAAGAAAAAATGTATATTCCAAGACCAACAAACTTTTGATCCATCCTGACGTGGTTTTTCGTGGTTTCCCACAGTCCTCGAAGTGAATGCTTGGATGAAGTTCTAATTGGCCACGACCTTAATTAGTAGAGTGATAGGCCTAGTTATATCGAGGGCTGTCACTCCTTATTGTTTATCCTTTGTATAATGATGAACTTGCACCTGCTGTCATTGGAAGAAGTGAACATTGCCTAAGAGACTTAGTTCAAAGTGAAAAATATCAACATTCGTGTGGTTGGATTATTCCTAATACCAATGTTGGTAGTGTCCGGATATATCTCAAAAACAGTTTATATTGTGTTCCGGACTTTCGACAACTGAAGACTTTTATCTGCGGCGAAGATGTGTGGTCACAGACAGCGTAAGCCTGGTGTCAAAGTTCATTGCTTTAATTTAAAATAATAATAAAATGGGGTGGTGGGATCGCCCTTGTGGTGCCCCGTCCAAACGATCCTACTCTCATCCTTAGCCTTAATAGGGGAACAATGATTTTGTATCAAGTTTCGATGTTATTAAAAAAAAAAAAAAAAAAAAATTCTATCTATGACGTAGTTATACCAACATATTTAATTATAATATGAAGAAGGTGTACCGACTCCCATACTGAAAAATGTAGATCGTTCTTCCTCCTCTCCGAAAAGAGATGTTCTACAAAATCTCTGCTTATTTTAGTACCGGTAATACGTATATTTCAAGTACCGGTATTTAAAGAATATTCCAACTTCACGACCATGTTGAATCAATAATGGTATACGATTAGGTAGGAAATAAATTAAAATATTGTATTTATTCGAACGAAAATTTGATAACACAAAAAATATATTCTGATGCTATTTTGGTCGAGCAAATCATTTTGAAGCAACAAAAATTACTGATATCCCACCAAAAACCCTGACGGGTAAAAACTTGGAGCCAAGGCCTGAAATATTTCAACAACTACAAAACTTCTTCATATAAAAGGTGTGAAATCAAAACTGTATGCCAAGTGCAACTTATTATTTATCAATACGGCATGGAAAATAACAGGAAACACTTGGCTCATTGCCCCCCACGTCCCCTCATATAACACCAAGCAGAATTGAAGTGAAGTGCATGATGCTATGAAATGGGTAACTTCACGTTCCTGACACAGGGTAATATGATTCAAGAAACTTGCCCTTCCGTCTATTTTCTATTATAAAATTTCGGTTTCCATCAACTTGGTGTCATTTTGTAGGTAGTGATTGAGAAAACTCAGATTTAAAGCCTACATTTCTATCTACATTTATAGGCTATCTGAAGAAAAGAAACAATTATGGAATTATTTTCTCAAAGACGGTTGATCCGAATTGCATACAAATTCGTATACGTGTATCAAAACATGCATCATACAAATTAGTATACTTCATGTGTTAACATTCAGTGACAATTTAAAGCTATTTGGAGAGATTTTATTTCTCAAATTTTCCTGCTCACCCTGATCTCATGATGTTTTCAGATAGTTTCAGATAATGTTTCTCAAAATTAGTCCAACCGATTTGACTCAAAAACTATACAGTTCCAAGTTGGATGAGTCTGCATGCATAAAAAGTTCATATTCATCAGTCAAAACCTGCGACCTGTGCAGCATAAGTTACTTACAAACAAACAGAAACAAAAACACACAGACAAAGCTCTAGAAGAGTGGGATGGATGTCTTCGCTATCGCTCATCTAATTATATAAATAAATATTAGGTAACAGAATGCCTTAAGCACGGAATGAATAGACTTGAATAACAAAAGTATCTTGTAATTATTGTTAATCTACCTCATCTCAATATCAAGGTCATAAAACCCAACTTACGAATATCGTGTGAGATTTCGTAATTTGGGTTATATGAATATAACAAAAACACTAAAATTACTTTCCAATTCAAAGTATAATTTCAAATTGTTTTTATATTATTTTTATTTTTATTTGAAATAATTTATTATACTCCGACGAAGAAATGTATGTCCTGGTCAAAGTCAGTATTTGCCTTCTCTCGAGCTACAAATGCAACATTGAAAAAGGTCGATATTTTGATAATTTAATACCAAACACGAAAATTACAAATTTTCTTGAATCATATTACGTTTCCCTGTGTCAGGAACGTGAAGTTACCCATTTCATAGCATCATGCACTTCACTTCAATTCTGCTTGGTGTTATATGAGGGGACGTGGGGGGCAATGAGCCAAGGGTTTCCTGTTATTTTCCATGCCGTATTGATAAATAATAAGTTGCACTTGGCATACAGTTTTGATTTCACACCTTTTATATGAAGAAGTTTTTGTAGTTGTTGAAATATTTCAGGCCTTGGCTCCAAGTTTTTACCCGTCAGGGTTTTTGGTGGGATTATATATACTATAATATATTAAATTAATATGGTTCATAACCATTAAAATATAGCTCCTAATATTGTGATCTTGTAGACCGTGGAGGCTATAGGCTAGCTTGAGATTTCAGAAAAGCAGAAGGCTTGTAATTTGTTAAAGTGAGAAGAAATCAAGAATAACAAAAAATTCAATGCAAGAAGAAGCAAGAAGTATAAAGAGCCCACGTACATGATTGTGTTGTGTCTAGGCAAAATAATATCAGGTTCACGACAATCTTTGCTCACTTAGGCCCTACAAAGACATTAATAATGATATAATACGCCTAGGCCTAGCCTAGACTGTGACCTAGGCCATGAACTTAATGCCTAGGCCTTCGGCCTGCATACTCACGCAGTAACAGTAGACAAGACACAGGATTTGGCCATTATCTCTTAGAGGTTATAGGCCTAGTCATAGAGGAAGGGGCCTTAATCTATAGGCCTGTCTGCACAATATTACTTGACTACGGAGAATATATTAATTGATTTTTCAAAAGAGAATGAATAAGTAAGTTCAACCACTTTAATTGGCTCTTTGACATTCTAAAATCAGATATATAATATGGTGAGGAGGGTTATAGGCCTAGCTATAGGCATTAAGTATAGGCCTAGTCCTCGGCCTGAATTTATCATAGCCTAGGCGTTGAGATTGTAGTTAACTGTAAACTCAATGCCTAGGCCCAGCTGCGGCCATCTGTTTTAGGGTTATGTTAGGTCACACAAACTCAATGGATTAGGTGATGGTGGATTAAATAACCTCGGCAATGCCTATAGGCTATATAGGGTTGGGATTGGACAGTAAAATAATTCGTGTCCATTCGACACAAACCTTAACCAATCAAACCCAATACTATTATGCACTAAAAAGTTCGCTAAAACACCCGTAAAAGCTGCCCTCGGTAGCTCAGTCAGCTAAGCTAGGCTTCGCTTCAGAGACTGAAGTCACCGTTGGGCGTGCAATCCCCACGTGCAATCGTGCGAATCCTGCATAAGGCATGGGTTTTTGTAAACGTCCTTTCATCTGTCATCACTTCATAGTTTCATGATCATCTGCTCATTTGTACCCCCTTATAACCTAGCTGTTGGTGGGGTTGTTAAGTAAACAATAATTATCATCATCAACACCCGTCAAAAAACGTAAAAGATAAACCCCACATAGGTCTAACCATATGAAACAGATCGGCACGGCTTACTATAAATTTAAGGCAGAACTTCGCACTACGGACCGTGGTACGTCTAGCTATATAGTGCCTCATCATGGTACATAAGCACTATAAACTCGATGGTACAGGGCACAGGGGCAGGTCTATATGTGCCACGAGGGGGAGCTTGACGGTAGGAACGCGTTGCTTTCACGGGAACTTCAATGGAAACACGTTCCTATTACTAAGCAGGCCGGAACTTATATCGGAATAACGTTACTTTTTATCGGTAACGAGGAACGAAATTCAAGTTTATTTCAAAGTTCCTTTTGAGCTGGTTTTTCTTCAAGAATGCATGTACACAACGTGAAAAAGATCGCATATTTTTATGATCAAGTGAATGATTTTGTGTTTGACCCTTTGTCTCACACGCTATTGACTCAGTCTAATCCCTGATCCCTGCCGTCCATCCTGACGTAACTCATTATTTCCAGACGTATTCCATCCTAACTGCACAACCTACCTAACGAAAACCACCCGACTCCATAACGACAAGGGCAGAGTGGTAGTAGTAGTAGTAGTAGTGTTTATTCCTTTAACCCTCTTTCGAGGAAATCGGTATACACAAATGACATATTTCACAATATAACTTATAGATAACATTAAAATAGACATGGTAATAGTGAGTGTATGTAATTATGCTACGGCCACTGGTGCTACGGGTGTTCTGGAGGCCATATCTTTCACGGCGGTGTGGTAGGTATAGTCTTGGTTCATATAGAGTATTTAGCTACGACGACCATCAATTTTCTTTGGTCACAGCTCATGGTATATAGTAGTCCCGTAAACTTAAGCTAGCCATATCCGAGGCTAGGCCCTGTGCTTTTTGCTTATAATTATCATTATAACATAGCCTAATCTTTTCTTTAGATTTCAAGATGATGACGTCCGTTCACCAGCAAGTTCACCTGTTCCTGAGGCTGATTTTAATTACGATGATTATTTATGGTAAATATATGGACCTTTGACGTCTACGCTAGGGCGTTAGGGTCTAGGTCTGTAATCATAGTCCACACACTCATATATATAGCTTGACTGAGGCCCGGTTTTACGAATCTTAGTTAAGTACTAATCCACTAACTATTTGTTAAAGATACGAAAATATCATACGTAACCAATGGTGATAACAAGTTAATCCGCTAACCATTGCTTAATCCACTAACTATCGATTCGTAATACCGGCCCTGATTGCGCATTTGTTCACGGTGATAGTTATACTGATAGGCCAATAGCTTTCGATTCATATAAACATAGGCCCTAAGAAAAAAAGATTATTACATGGGGAGAATACGACTAAGGCCTAAGACTAGGCCAGGATGGCTTTATATTGAAATTCATAATTGATAGGCCTACCATGGTTGATAGGTAAAGAACTGTAGGTAATGAACTGTCATTATTTTCACTTGAAATTTTCAGTGAACGCGTTCCTATTTTTTTTAAAGTTAACGTTCATCTCTTGAAAATTTGTTTGAACGTTAGTCGCAATGGTGCTCTTATTTACCGATGAGATTGGTGTGGCGGACTTTAGATGTAAAATGGAGGACGTAAAGTCTTCCATTTTACATCCGCAACTCCGTCGCTGCTCGCATACTGTACTTATACCATAGAAGCTGATGCTTAGAATCAACCGTTCTACCTTACCTCATACTGCTAGCGCGCGGGCGCTTATGGTTCGCGCCTTCATCGTCCGTGAACTGGACGTTTCAAATGGCAATTCTGTCTTTGAGGCTGAGTAGGCCAAAAAAAAATGTTGACGTATTCGTTTAGTACAATATGTAAATTTAATAATAATGAAAATAATAATAATATTCGTTTTATTAGCGTCAGTGCGCTATTAACATTTTACGACATTACATTTTAGCGTAGCTTTATACTCTTGATGCACAGATTATATTTATGTAGATTTGGGCTAACAGGACATACTGTTGATTCAGGATGCTCGACTCAGATGACGACGAAAACTGCGCAACGATAGAACCTTCAGTCTTGGCAGCAAATGAGTGTAGTTGGAAACAAGAAAAGATTTTACCATTGTCATTGGAGAAGTTTGACAAAGGCCTAATCACAGAAAAAAGTATCGAACAAGTACATCAGCTATCGCAACAAGACACTAAAACTTCCTATTTGTCTGCTAATATGGATGTAAATGCTATCTCAAATAGTTGCAGTGTAGATACTAATCTACCATTACCAACTGAAAATATTGAACCAAGTCCAGGAAAGATCTGTAAGAAAAAACAACTGTCAAGAATGAATAAGGAAAATAATACTGGAGGTGAGCCTACAGCTGGAGAATCACCATCCTCATTTTTAGATGCCAATACTTCAAGCGTAATATCTGTGTTGAATCTGGCATCTAAAGAAGTAGTAAATTTGGCAAGTAGCTCTAAACAATACAAAATGAAATGTAAAAGGGAAGAACGACATGAACTCTATCAGGCTGGCAGACCTTATGTTACGCGGAAAGGTGTCCCGATGCCACCTAGATGTATACGAGACCACACTCCCAATTGTATATTTGACTGTAATATTAATTTTAGTTTCATGGACCGACAAAATATTTTCAGTATGTACTATAAGTTATCATTGCATGGTAAGAGAGACTTTTTATTATTAAATACCAAACGTTGTGAAAAGAAAACTAAAGGGAATCAACTATCTCTACGGAAGTATTCATACTCATATTTCCTTTCTTCAACGAATACTGCAAATCCGGTTAGAGTTTGCAAACATTTTTTTTTTTTGGGAACGTTGTCTATTAGTCAAAAACCTGTTTATACTGTCCATAGTAATAAATAGTTTGTATGTACAAATGATAATTAATTTGCGAGAATGTATTATTTTTATTATTCATATAATTTAGATTTGTGCAAATTTTCTGCTGATTATATGAATTAGCTTTTTATATAATACTACTGATATTGCCATGTAATAAAAACTCACAAAAATGAATATTTTGATTTGTGCATATCTAATCAATTTCTGTCGACAGAAATTATATATAAAATCTAACCCTAATTTTCAATGAACAGCAATGACCGCCGTTATATAACTAGACCCTAGAAATCTGTAGCTTCTAGAACCCGGCTTGCCAACTGATAATTAGTGAGCAATTTACCAATTTTATAACTTTTCTTTAAATTGTTCATAAGCATGTTATTTTTCTACATTAATATAAATATAGTCAACATACTTAATAGTAATCAGTTGGTAAAACTGGCTCTAAATTGAAATAATTAATATTGAATATCAAAACACAGCTTATAACAGCTTATAACTGATTGAGAGAAGATTATAACCTTCAACTCAATGTTAATGTACTTTGAAATTTACGCGAAGGTTGAATGTTTTTGTTCACAAGTTTTTTAGGGTAAATTAAAATAACACTGAAGTTTGTTGGTAACTCTCACTGTTTTGAAGGTTAATTGAAAAACACTCAATCTCGAGGCGAAGTACAAATCAACTCTAGACTATAATTCAGTGTAAATTGGACCAACTCTTGACTTTTAGGGTAAATAAAGAAAACTCTGTCCATTTTGGGGGTTAATTTATGAAACATCCAGTCTTCATGATGAGTGCAATTAACTCCAGAATATAATTCGGAGTAAATTGGAATAACTCTCAAGCTTTTGACGGTGAATTGAAATAACACTGAGGTTTTAGGGTAAATAAAAATAACTCCAACTGTTTTGGCGGTAATTGCAAAAACACTCAATTTTGAGAGCAAACGGAGTCAACTCTAAACTAGAGGCTAGAGTAAATCAGAATACATTTTGATTTTTCTAAGGTAAATTCAAATAACACTCGAAATTGAGAGTAAAATCAAATTACGCTAGATGAATTGAGGGTAAATTAGAAAAACCCTAGGTCATGGTGAGTTTTTCTACGGTTTTGTCAAAAACCTTAGATGTTTCTAGAGTACATTTTCATAAGGGCAGTGACGGCAAGTGAGAATCAAAATGGCAGCTTACATTCTCGGAGCTGGAGCTGATGCACACCTCGACGAAAATGTTAAAAATTATACTCGTGGGGCGACTTGAGTGATATTGAGTTATTCACAAGAACAGGGCTAGACAGGAACACATTTATGTACGTCTTAGAATTGTTACATGACGATTTGGTGCGACAACATGATCGTAGTTATGCAGTGCCAACTGACACTCAACTATTACTAGGGTCAAGTTTTCTTGCTAGTGAAGGTTTTCAGTGGACAGTTGGAGCAATGAGTGGTGTGTCACGAACAGCAGTTTCGGAGATTATTAATCGTGTTGTTCGTGGTTTGAATCGCATAGCGGTTAACCACTTACGTTTCCCAACGACAGTTGCAGAGATGAACGCAACGAAAGAAGACTTCTACCGCTACGGTGGGGTACGAAATGTTCTAGGTATAATCGAGTGTACTCATGTGGCTTTCCAACCTGAAAGCTGAGGAACCTATTAATGTGGATAGACGGGGCAGACACACGATCAATGTTCAGTTGACGTGTGACGCAAGACTGGAAATCACCGATGTTGTAGCCCGATGGCCTGGCAGTGTCCACGACAGTTTTATCTGGAGTGGATGTGAGCTACGCAACAGGGTGATGCAGACCGATGGCTGGTTGATAGGTGAACTCAATATGTTGTACCAATATGCATGCTTATTATTAAAAATTGAAAATCCATTGTCTGGAAATTTTTTGAATCAATTGGGCAACAAACACTAGTCCTTCATGTTTGAAGTTGGTTTGATTTTATTAAAATATTCATTTTATTTTGGTCCCGAGTGACACCCATGGGTTCAAGTCGCCATTTTTACAGTAGGCCTAGACGTACATTGTTACCTGTACGGTATTTAAATTAATTTGTCTATCCTGAAATTCATGTCTCAACCTCAACCCAAACTCTACAAGGAGCCTCTAAACTTGTTTTCTGTTTTCAGGTGATGTTGGTTACCCCTTGGAACCTTGGCTGCTAACCAAGTTCCGTCAACCAGCCAATGATGCCGAAGTACGCTACAACACACATATTGCCAAAGTCAGGAACCTTATTGAAATTGTTAATGGCCTAGTTGAAAGTCGGTGGAGAGTTTGTGCAAAGTCTGGTGGCGAAATGCTCTACGGTGTGGACCGTGTCTGTGGCATTACCGTTGCCGGCTGTGTTTTGCATAACATTTGTGTTGATAATAATGTTGATTTAGGTAATCCTGACATTCTTGAACACGATGACTTCATTTATCCACCTGCAGCAGGCGATGGTAATGTTGGTAGGGATTTACGGGCCCATGCTGTACTCATTCGTAACCAGCTTGTAGCAAACGAATTTACTCGCTAATGACGTAGTCAGTATGTGTTTAAGTCTCTCTTGTCCCTCTTGTTCTCTCTTTTGACCTTTTGAAAAGTCTAGATAATTTGAGTCTAATCAAATTCTGTAATTTACCAATCTTCTAACACGATACCGTCAACTTTCATTTATTTTTCTTCATCATATAAAATTAAAAGCTTTTTTATTCAAATTAATTTTAGGTCTATTTTGAATGCTAGTAGGGGCCTAGTGTTAATAAAGCTGAAATGTGTGCTAGATCACGGTATGCCTATTCTACTTGTAAGTCTTTGTTTGGTAAATATAACAGAGTTATCTTCCTAACTGAACAAAATCAATCAACAACTTATTATTTCTTGTAAGTGATGTACCTTCACTGGAAAAACATTTCAGTGTTTTAAATTCTTTTACTAAATTGTACCTAATACTTGTGTTCATTATATTTTAACTTGAATTGCTGCATTAGATAATTGTTTTCAAACTAACTGTTTGACACTGGTGACAATGCAGAGACTTTACACTAATATGTTTTCAAGTTATCCTGATTTTAGTTCTATGTGTGTTGCTTACTTATTCACATCGGTGATCTTCAGTTTTGTCTGCTCTGCCGTCCACATGCAGGCCTAGTCGATTATACCTTGAATATAATGCCCCACCGCTGCGAGGCAAGTTTTCTTTCGTCGTCAACGTGTGTGCAACAGTCTGCGGGTAGGCGAACAACAACATGACTTGAATGACACATCATCGTTATTTCTACATTTGGTGATAACACCCCAGTGGCAAGAACAGCACAATTACGATCATTTTCTCGCACCAAACCTTCATGTAACAAGTCTAAGACGTACACAAACTTGTTCAAATATATTCTTGTACTTGTGAACAACTCAGAAACTCTCGCATCAACCCACGAGTACATTCAATTCACTGTTGTATGCTGATGCAATGATCAAAAGAGAAATTATTTGGAAACAACAACTTATTTTGTTGAAGGTGAATGTATTTATATGTTGACTTTCAAGAACCTAAATGCTAATTATAAATCCAATTCCAATCCAATTGAGAATATTTGACATTGAATATAAATAAATCCAGTGTATTAATTTATAATTGATTCAAGTATGTAATTAATGGCCAAATTAAGAGAATTTGTGATTTAAATTGTTATAGTCTAGTGGCATTTCTAATGGTCATGTAATACATGCTCCAGGAAAGAACAACTTTGGAAGGCTCTTGTTTTTTTTGGAATATCCATTTTCTAGGCCCATATATATTATTCCATTCAGTAGGCCTACCAGTACCTCATTTGCTATAGTTTGACGATTTCCATATATTTATCAAGTCTATGAATTACCATTAGGTAAATAAATACAATCATAGATGATACAAGTGTGCCAAGATGGCGGACAGTGAAGACTTGTTAGTTTATGAGGGTAAGAAAATATCAGAACTCAGTGTGGCAGACTTAAGAAAGGAGTTAGAAAAGATAGGTAAAAGTACAGGAGGAAAAAAGGAAGAACTACATGAAAGATTAAAAAGTGCTGTGCTTGATAAAATAAGTGAAAAGAAGACTGATACAAATACGGGCCTAGGCCTAGAGGGATCGTCGTGTAATCAGTGCATCATATGGGAGAGAGTGGCTAACAGTGGTGACAGAGAATGTAAACTAGCTATGCAACTTGTTCAAGAAGTGGAGAAACGAATGCATATGGTAGAAGATCAAAATACTATGTTGGAAGATAAAGTGCATGAGTTAGAATCAAAAATCGCAGAATTTGAACTGAATGGGCGTAGAGGCGTGAACTGCGAGAATGAGAATAGCCGCGAAAACAAACCGAGTACCAAGAACATCCGCGAGAATGCGCCAGTTGTGTACAATCATGTGAAGACAACAGCTCGTGGTGAAAATCAGCTGGAAGTTGCTAATCCAGTTAGGAATATAAATTTGACATATGCACAGAGAGTTGCATCACAAGCAAATTACCTTGGTGACAAAGCCAAGTCAGTAAGCAAAGTTGTGAAAATAAAGCCAAAGAATAAAACACAAAATAGCAAGGTTACCAGAGATGAAGTGAAGAAGGTAATAGATCCAGCAACGCTACAAGTGGAAATCAACTCAGTGAAGCCTATTGCAGATGGAGGCCTGATCATTTCATGCCAAACAGATAACTCAGTGGAAATAATAAAAAACCGTGTGGAAGAAGTATTAGGTGAAAACTACTACGTGGAGTTACCCAGTGCAGCTACTTATGCCAAGTTGAAAGTTTTTGATGTAGACTTAGCTGACTATGTAAATAATGACGAGAAGCTGATTAGCGACATTATTAAGACCAACAGACTGAGTAGTGACAGCGAGTCACCAGTTGTGAAGTTGATTCACAAAAGTTATGCCAACAGAGCGGGTTTATCAAATATAGTGATAGAAGTAGACGCAAAGTCAAAGGAAGTGTTGTTAAAAAGTCAGAGAGTTTTCATAGGATGGAACTGCTGTTCACTACGTGAGCATATACATATTAAAAGGTGCTACAACTGCACATCATATGGACACTATGCCAGGGATTGCCGTAGTCAAGTAGTTTGTAGCTATTGTGCAGAATATCATGCATCAGATAAATGTGAGAGTAACTATTATTGGTGCAATAACTGTAGCAAGTATAATACAAGATACGGGCTTGAAATAGACAGTAGTCACGCAGCTAGTGATAGGCAGTGTCCTTGCTATATTCGCATAAGAGAAAATAGACTGAATAAAGTAGACTAGCAATCAAAGAATGATGAAGGTAAAGATAATTTAATATTATATGCAAATATTCAAGGATTCAACACAAACAAATATCTTCTGGTAGAAACTATAGCTGAATTAGATCCAGCAATTGCCTGTATTAGTGAAACTCATGTGACAAATGAATATAGACATAAAGAACTGGATATCAAAGGTTATAAATATGAAGTATGCTACTCAAATAGTACCCATACAGGAGGGGTTATAATCTACATCCGGAATGATATAGAGTATGAATTAGATCTGAAAACAATCATTGAGAGAAACCTATGGCTACTTGCCATCAAGATTCTTACTAAGGGATGTGAAATATATCTGGCAGTTTTGTATCATTCTCCTAATGGATCACATACCCAGTTTCTAGAATACTTAGAGGAATGGTTTGATAACCTGGCTCTAAGAAAAACCAAGAAAATTATAGTTGGAGATTTTAATATAAACATGAATGGGAGTTCTACAGAGAGAAATAGACTTGAACATGCCATTTCTGCTTCAGGAATGGTACAATCCGTAAAGGATGCAACAAGGGTTACGTCATCTAGTAGCACAAAGATTGACTTGGTGATCACTAATACCGAAAGCATTAGTGTTGATGTATCTGATAAATATCAAATGTCAGATCATAAGACATTGTTGATCCATGCCCCCACATTGAACAAGAAAGTTGAAGAAAAGGTACACCTAAGTAAAGTGTATGTGCGAAAAAAATTAAGTAATGCAGAGTACATTTTAGTTAGTAATGAACTATTAGAAAAGAGATGGAATTATGAAGAAACTGATGTGAATATAATAGCCGACACATTTGTTTCTAACGTAACTACAAGCATGAATAGCATTGCTCCCATGAAAGTTGGTGGGTATAATAATACTAGTAGAAATAAGAACGGAAATCCTTGGTTCAATGAATATCTTAGAAACCTACAGAAATCAAGAGATTCAAGTTACGTGAAAGCTCAGATGACGGGTGTGTATGATGATAGGGAAGCATATAAACGAAACAGAAATATATTTCTATCGAAATCACGATTAACTAAGAGAGATTACTATGATGAAAAAATAGATAAAACTAAATACGATTCCAAACAAATGTGGCGAACACTGAAAGATATTATTAGTTGTAAGGACGAGATAGAATGTAAAAATGTAACCTTTGTGGAAGGAGGACCACATATTGGTGAAACAGAAGCTGAAAACTTCAATCGATATTTTGTCAAAAGCATTGAGGATATTGTCAACTCAATTGATGAAAGTAATGAAGTGATAAACTATGAAACTATAGATTGTTTTCAAAAGAATCAAGCTCGGCCCATACTACATGAGTTTGAGCCTTTGACATTGCAAGATCTTCGGAGTATTATAATGAAACTAAAGAATAAGTCAGGCACAGATGAAGGAGTGAATGCTGAAATTCTGAAAAAGTGCATTAATCAAATAGAACTTTCTCTTCTTAATGTCATTAATGTGTCTCTGAAGGAAGGCATTGTTCAAGACACATGGAAAACTACAACCATTATTCCAATCCCTAAAGTCAAAAGGACCAATTTAGCACATGAATTTCGCCCCATCAATATGCTACCAGTATATGAAAAAGTGTTGGAAACAGCGGTTTACATCCAAGTTAAAAAATATTTTACTACTAACTTACTGTTGTATGAAAACCAATCCGGGTTTCGTGATAATCATTCGTGTGAGACGGCAGTGCAACTTCTGATGGCCAAATGGGACAACGACCTCGACATGAATAAAATTATTGGAGCGGTATTTGTCGATTTTAAGAGAGCTTTCGAAACAATAGACAGGTCAATACTATTATGCAAACTGGAGGCATATGGTTTAGGTGAATCAGTCATCAGATGGTTTCGTAGTTACCTGACTGACAGAAAACAGAAAACAAAATTCAGAAACGAAATATCCGAAGAAATTAGTAATGACTTTGGCGTCCCACAAGGGTCCGTATTAGGGCCTCTCCTTTTCATCATCTATGTCAACGATATGCACTTATGTATGAAAAATGTTTTTGTGAATGTATTTGCTGACGATACGTTAGTATCAGTCTCTGGTTTTGATTATATTGAAGTACGGAATTCTATAAATATGCAACTAGCAAAGATGAGCATTTGGTTGAGACAAAATAAGTTGAAACTCAATATAAGTAAAACTAAATGCATGATATTAACTTCCTCGAACAAGATATACAGAGGAATTTTAGATAATCTAGATAATACGGGGCGTATACAGATGGATGATGAAAATTTAGAGCTGGTTGATGAATTTAAATATCTAGGTGTAGTTATTGATAGAGAGTTGAATTTGAAGAAACATGTAAAGTCTATAGCAGACAAAATAAGAAAGAAGACTGGGTTTCTCTCGAGAGTTGGATATTTTTTCTCTCCGTGGGTACGCACACTTATTTATAAAACAATTGTCGCACCTCATATAGATTTTTGTTGTACTCTACTGTGGAATAGAAATGAGAAAGATCTGGACATGCTACAAAATTTAAAAAAGGGGTGCTTAGAAAAAGGGGAAAGGGTTTTGGGATGCAAAATTGGGAAATTTTAAACAGAAGAAGTGCGTTTTTTAAAAAGAGTGTTAAGTTGAAAAAATTCTTTAGAAAAATAAAATTAAAAGGGGTACATTTTTAAAATTTTTTAGGTTTTTTTTTTGCGGGTAATTTAATTTTTAAAAATTTTGAGGGTTTTTTTCAAGTAGAACCGCTAAAAAATCCTTATTCTATATTCCTTTTTAGAAGGAAAAAAAACCCTGAATTATCTTATGTTAGTAATTGTCAGGGGGGCAACTTGATTTGAAACAGGGGTTTTTTGGGGTTTTCCAATTTTCACTTCATAAAATAAAGTTCTTTTGGGGGGCCCAATTTTAAGGGAAAAATAGATTTTTTCTTTTAAAATTCAAATAAAGGGCATGGGCCTAGATAAAAAATTGGTGGAGGGAAGGGCCCGGGATATTGATGCCAAGGTTGGGTTGGGGGTCAAAAGGTATTTGGACGGCTAAAAGAAAGAATAAAAAAAGTCCCCTTTAAAAATAATTTTTTTTTATGGCGGTTAAAACTTCCATCTAGGGTTTTTTGGAAGGGTGGGTTTTCCCTGCAATTTTTTTTAGGAAATAAAAATTTCCCCCAAAATTGCTGGTTTGGCCCCGCCGGGATCGGAACTTTTGGGAAGTTTATTTTTTCCACTTTTTAATTCAAAAAAAGAGGTTTATTTTTGCGAAAATAGGATTGATTTTCTAAAACCTCTAAAATCTTCTTAAAGGTGTTGTTTGGGGGAGAAAAAGGGGTCATTTGATAAAGGGGGTTTTTGTTCTTATTTTTGAAAAAAGACCGTAATAATTATATTTTAAATTTTAGGCCTTTGCCTTAAGTGATTTGGAAAGGTAGGGTAGGGGCCCTTTGCTTTTGCTTTTTTAAAAAAGGAAGGATTTTCAACCGGAAAGTTTGGTAACTGAATTTTTGAGGCTGGGGAAGAAACCCAATAAAGGGAATTTTTTTGCGAAAAATGGAAGTTTGAAACCAAAATTTTTCGCTTTTTGTTTGTTTTGGAAGGAAGGTTTGATTAAAATTTTTAAAAAGGTTGCCCTTATTAAAAATTTTTTTTTCGTTAAAATTTTAACTTATTTAAGGGGGAAGGATGAAACCTGTACTGCTGTGGAATTCCGAGTAATTTTTGATGAGAAGGTTTCAAACAAAGTTTTGGGTGAAAAAATTTGTATAAAAAGTCATATAGAAGAAAGAAATTTTCAAACCGGGTTTCGGGATTGTCTCCAAAAGGGGGGCCGGGCTTGCGGGAAAAGGCCCCCCTTTTTCGGTTGAAAAAAAATAGAGAGGTTTTGAGGGGGAGTAAAAATTTTTTCTACAAGAATATTCCCCAAAAATTTTTGGATATACTCAAAACCCTTGTAAAATTTTTTTAACCTTTTTATTTAAAAAATTTTTCACTTTATTTCAGTCAAACAACAAAATTTAAATTTGTAAGACATTGGCAGATAGTGTACGATGTCCAGCAAGATGAATGGAGGGTGAGTGTAAATCTTCTTTCATGAATAAAACAAGAATATTACAAAAAAAAATTGCGAATATTACTCAAACTTTTCAATTATATATACTTTTAGTGAATTTAATTCATTCTTCACTTTTCATTACAGTCAATCAACAAAATTGGAACTAAATGTAAAGAACATTCGAACATTTAATTAGCCCTACCACCTTGGACTCCAAGCAAAATATTAAAAGTAATTTATTTACAGGCTATAGCACATACAATTATGAAAGATGGGACTATCCAAATTCAATTGGGTGCTGGATGGTAAGCTTGTCCTGGACTACCACAATTATAAGGGGACATTTTCAATTGTCCCTATGTCGTTGGTCGATGGGGACAATCGGTCAATTTACTCGGACGTGGGAACAAATGGTCGCGTCAGTGATGGTGGTGTTTGGGGGAAGAGCGAATTAAAAAAGAAAATTGATGGCAATCTGATGAAAATTCCACCCCCTGCAGCATTACCTAACGCTCCCGATGTGGTAGTACCGTATCACATTGTAGGTGATGATGCCTTTTCGTTATCAACTGGCCTCATGAAACCATACACTGCATTAGAGCCACGCACAAACAGTATGCCGCGAAGAATCTTCAATTACAGGTCAGTAAACCATTTGAATATGTTTTGTTCAAGGTAAGCTAGCTATTTTCTAAATGCAATTCATTTTTGGATCAATAGGTTGTCCAGATGCCGTAATCGTGTAGAAAACTTTTTTGGAATCCTTGCGAACCGGTTCCAAATTTATCGGGTACCTCTCAGAGTGAATCCCGACAAAGCATCCACGATGGTTTTATCGACTGTAGCACTACCTAATTGGCTGAGGACTAGTGCAATTTCCCGCGAGCTATACACTCCGCCCGACTACATTGATTGGGAGGATGTTGCGAGTGGGACAGTACGACCTGGTCAGTGGAGAGCCGAGCCGCCGCCTGGCGGTATAAGACCAATCGCTAACCAGGGAGGCAACAAGACTGCCAATGCCGCAAAAGAAATGCGTGAAAAACTGTGTACCTATATGAACGGGGTAGGACAAAGAGACTGGCAGGAGAGGATGGTTCTGTAGGCTCAACCACTCTGAACAGTATAACATTCAAAAACTGAATTGAATATTTTTATCATTATATTTGATGCATTTTGATTTTAAGAAATAATATGAAAAGTTGATTTAAATATGATATATGCTATTGTACCTACATGAATTTGAATAATATATATGAGAAAAATAAAAACTAAGATATGATTCAATTGTTTGGATTGTCTGGATGGTATTTAATTAAAATTTGTTGAATCTCGAGTCTGACCATTGCCGCCGCCAACGAATTCATGTTCCTTAACGAAAAGGTGACTTGTTGCCCCATGGCCGAATTTTCATCACTTTTTTTTTCTGCGCTTCTTGTCAGAGCAGCCTTTGCGAGCGCCATCACCTCCAGGTCCTCGCTTAGCGATTTTGTACGTTTGGTGGTCGACCCGGGAGATAATCCCGCCCTACTCGACGTGCGTGTTGGCGGAGCACTCGTCTTCTCCTCCTCATCCAGATACACCACTAAATTTCCATCCTCACTAAATTCGGGCTCTTCCTGGAAAAATAAATCGAAATTCTTCTCAAACTTGATCCTACATTAGGCCTACACAAAAAAGTTGTGTTGTGTATTCACAATTTTTTTCATTCAAATGAGACCTAATGAAATAGTAGTATGTTATTCTCACCAAACTGCTGTGCGACGAACTCTGTGACGATAGCGTCGACTTCGCGGTTCGCTCAACGAAAGAGTCTGCTAGGAACAAGAGGCTCTTGTAGTGCCACCAAGATGGCACAAACAATTCCGCCGTCCCGCTACCACTCTTCCTCGTTGTGGCTCTTTTATGATTGTCCCTAAACGTGGACCGGAGGCTTACAAATCTCGCGTGAATTTCATCAGCTGTCAAAGGAAAAATGATATAATTTTCTCTCGGACCATTGGGTTTATGTGCCAAACAGACAAAAGTAATGGGCCTACCACGGCTGTTTGATTAGACTTAGTCCGCTACACTAGGGTCATAACGTAGGCTGGGCTAGTTTCATGTGATTTGTACGTTATGGCTAGGCCTAATGGCCTAGGCACATTATGTGAAATACATGATTCTGCCAGATCATGTTTTGTATTCATAGAAACAATAGGCTCACCTAGGCCTATAACTGGTGTCTTGGCTAATAGGCCCTGAATTAAAATAATGAGGTTAGTTGATTGCATAGAATTTGTTTTCTGGATTATAACTGATTTCTATAGCCCAGTATTCTTAACTTACCATTAAAAAGACCGTCCAACAAGATGATAAGCTCGTCCATCACCTCACTTTTTTCCCTATTACGTGATTTTTATGGCTCGACTGCCATAAAAACTCGTGATTTTTATAAAAATCTATCAAAGTTAGTTCACGATCGTACGTCCAGTTCGGGTCTTTTTTGGGTGGCATGTTAAAAATATGAAGAATAGTGACTGGAATGAAAAGGTAGAACGTATATTATGCAGCGTGGGCCGACAGGGGCAGTTTTACAGGTTATGTTCTTGACTTCTTGAAATTAAATCTCGATTTTCTCGTGCCATGTTATCGATAATTGATTTTCGTGGTCGATCGATTCTGAAATACTGATCTCCTATAGGGAGTTTGCACGACGATAGTATTTCCGTTTTTCTACAGCCTTCTAAACGTGTGATTCCTATTCGGCCGCCATCTTGACGACCACTTTACCAGTTCTCCATGGTTAGACTGCGTTGTAAACATGCCATCTGTAGCTGATTGTCAAGTCTTTTTGAAAAATTATATCAATTCACTGGTGGGTAGTGATCGTGAAAGATACGAGAATAAAGTTAAGACCCTGTGCCACAACGTAGACCCCTATGAAGTATATTTGAATGCACTTTCGGGCAATATTGAGCTGTGGCCGAAAGTGACCCATGTTGACATCATCAACTATCTGTGCTTAACAACAAGCTCTAACTCGTTGACACAGATGAAAGCTTATAAATCTTTAGATTCACATAATTTCTTTACCAGTGGATTCGTGCATCCGACATTATCTCTGGAGTTGCCAGACAAGAATGTGCTCCTTTTTGGCAAGGTAAGCTAGAACTCATATGTAACCTAACCTAACAAATAAGTTGTGAGTATGAAATAATGAAATAATGTGGGGGCAGCTAGGCCTACGCCCTAGCACAGGTGCTAGGGCCAGGCTCTCAATGATTGGGCCTAGAAGTTCAGTAAGGTACATTTAGTGAAATGTCAACAATATATAAACTAGATCTTTCGGGAAACACCAAAAACTCGAAACTCAAACACCAATTGGCCAAAATCAGTGTCACAGTACAATAACCCTTATTTTCTAATGTCTAGTTAGTGAAGCTGAGCCTAGACTAGTATTTCGATTTTTAAACTACCAAGCTTTGAATTCACACGTATGTACTGTTTTAGGTTAACCATTCCCAGAGTCTACGGGAAGCCCCTCTAAAACCGTGGATTTTAGCAAAACCTACGGGTGAGATAATCACGGCTCATTGCAACTGCATGGCAGGACGCGGCGAAGTGTGCTCGCATGTGGGGGCAGTGTTGTTCTCCATCGAGTATGGGACAACAGTCCGAGATTCGACAACGTGTACTTCCAAGTTGAACGGCTGGCTTCCTCCAACGTTGAAATCCGTACCGTACTTGCCGATAAAGCAGGTGAGCTTGATTATGTTGTTCAATCCATGTCTTATTTTGTAATATTAAATATACATGAAACTACATGCATTCATACTTGCAGAGCAATTGTACGACCATGTGTGCTGCATAGCTACGATGATCTGATTCCGTAGTCTAAGGTCCGGTTTTATGACCTCCCTCTAGAACCAGTCTCTAGCTGAGTAGATAGATAAAGTTAGAGACCACCTAAACTGAGAATCCGTCTTATGACTGACATCTAGCCTCCCGCTAGTTATTTGCTCCCAGCAGGGTCACCCATGGCGATAAGGTCATGGGTATGTAATTAATTGCATGTCATGCAATAGTAATTGCAGAATACAAATTGCAATGTATTAAATCTCAATACAACTCATCAAGCCTATGAAAACATTTTTCAATTAGAAAACTGCGTAGCCTTTTTTTGAATACATATTTCGAAACGAGTTTGCTGGCATGTTTCAAAACAATCGGCAAAGCATTGAAATATCTACACCCAGCATATAGTGGCCCTTTATTGAAAAGCTCCAGCTTGTGGGCCTCCAAGACGAATGCGGATTTGTTTCTTGTGTTGAAATCATGTATTTTATCGTGTGTCATACCTTCTCGGTTGTTCTCTAGTACAAACATGATAGTACTGTAAATGTATAATCCAGCAACTGTCAATATATCGAATTGTCTAAACGGTGTTCTGCAAGAGTCTTTATACCAAACCTCGGCACACGGGTCTTTGCTTGCGCGCGCCATAATACGCATGGCACGTTTTGGAGCCTCAAAAGTCTTGGTGCTTGCGAAGAGCTACCCCATAGTATTATGCCGTATCGTAGTCTAGATTCTATATGGGCGTAGCTGACCAGTTTCACGGTGTCGGTGCTAGATATATACATCAGTTTGTTGAGAAGAAAACATCCTGATGCCACCTGAGAACTTACATACTTCACATGGCTTACCCAGTTCAATACGTCATCCACAATAATTCCTAGAAACTTTGTTCGCGCCTCGACTATCAAGCTCTTCACATCCCTTCTTACCAGTGGAATTTTGTCACATTTTGTCTGCTTCGTTCTGAATTGCATTAATAAGGTTTTTTCCCTGTTCAGGAAAAGTTTATTATTAACGCACCATCCATTCATTTCTACAATTGCCTCAGAAGCCATCTTTCGTATTCCACCATTGTTCAAGCTGATCAGCTGACTCGTGTCATCGGCGAAGAGTGTGAGTTTTCCTATCGTGCTAACCTTTGGTAAATCATTCGTAAACAGAATGAACAGTAGTGGTGACAGTGTTGACCCTTGGGACCCCGATGTTGACAATCGATTCTTCTGATTTGTGGATTTGTCCAGAATTATCTGTAAGATATACTATCTGCTTACGGTCAAGTGAGTATGACCGTATCCAATTGCTTGCTTCGCCTGTTATTCCGAAAGACGCTAGCTTCCTCATTAGTAAAGAGTGGTCAACCGCGTCGAAGGCCTTAGAGAAGTCATAGAACACTCCGAGTACCTCTTATTTACGATCAAGAGAATGTAGTATCTCCGTTATGTATGACGAGATAGCAGTGGTTATCGATCTTCCAGTAGTGAAACCATGTTGAGAATTCTTAATCAATGAGTGATTGTTCAAAAAGGATAATAATCTCGAATGAAAGGCATTTTCAAAATATTTGGAGAAAACGGAGAGTGAAGCAATGGGTCTATAGTTGGCTACTTTAGCCCTATCTCCCTTTTTAAATATAGGTATCAACTTTGATGTTTTCAACATTGTGGGAAACCATCCCTGCACAAGCGGACACATGATATAGACTTCAACATGTTTAACGATATTGCATGGGATTTCGTCCGTACCTGCAGACTTTTTCTTGCTCACCTTGCTGATTATTTCGCAGAACTCGTTGGGAGGGACTGGACTAAGAAAAATTGCCTTGTGAGTGTAAGTTGGAATCTGTATTACAGCACTCGAGTTCATAGTTTGCATATTCTGTCGAGATTCTAGCATATTATTCACAATGCTTGAAAAGTAGTCATTAAATTGGTTTGCTATCACTTGCTTGGATTCAATTGTCACGCCCCTTTCGTCTGTTGACACTCTTCTGTCATTTGCCTCTCTCTTGGCTACATAAATGGCATTTCTGAATTTACGCTTCAGATCTTTATATATTTGCTTTGCGTTGATACATGTGGATAGTTTAGTTCAGTCATACGCTTGCTTCACCTCGGCAGATAATTCCTTCAGTTTAGGAGTGAACCACAATGTCTTACTTTTCTCAGGGCGTTTCGAGATACGTTCCTTCTTGAGAGGGAATGCCTTATCGAATGGGAGACGTAAAATTGACATGAATTCTTGGAACATATTATCCACAGAATCACAAATAAAAACTGGATCCCACCGTACTTTACTCAGGTCCTCGATGAATAAGTCGATGTTTTCAATGCAACAGGTTTGGTCACTATGTATTATTGATGGTATTACCTTCGTTAATCTATTAATCTATCGCTAGCGGTAGAAACTGAAGCCACCGTTGGGCGTGGGTTCGAGTCCCGCATGAGGCATGGATTTTTGTAAGCGTCCTTTCATCTATCATCTCTTCATCGTTTCATTATCATCACCACATTCGTATCCTCCGAGGGGTTAACCACTTCTGAAATCCGGTGTACACTTGCCATGAAATCCTATTGAAATCCCGATGAAATCCCATTGAAATCTTGAAATCAGGTGTACGCCAAATTTGCGAGTTGTAAGCCCCTCGGTACCCCCGTATAACCTAGCTGTTCGTTAAGCAGCATTGAAATAGAAAATAAAAAAATTACTACAAACTTTTCCACGGAATATTATCGGGAAGTGATAAGAAACCAGGATGTAGTTGGATTATCATTGGTTGTACTTCAATTCGTCGACAACAATGTGGTGGTGTCCAACAAGTGTGCAGTGGAATATTCCACCTCTCGGTGTTATATAATATGCGAACAGTCAAGACTTGAGTCAGTACTGGTTGAGGAAGCGTCAGTCGTGCATTGCGGGTTGCTTTACAGGTCGTGCATTGCGGGTTGCTTTACAGGCCGTGCGTTGCGGGTAGCGTTACAGCTCGTGCGTTGCGGGTAGCGTTGCAGGTCGTGCATTGCGGGTTGCTTGACAGGTCGTGCATTGCGGGTAGCGTTACAGCTCGTGCGTTGCGGGTAGCGTTGCAGGTCGTGCATTGCGGGTAGCGTTACAGGTCGGGCGGTGCGGGTTGCGTTGCAGGCCAAGCTATTGGTTATATTCCGAAACAATTGTAAGTAAGTGGATGACCTGGTAAGCACTATTTAGCACTATAAGCACTATTTAGCACTACACATCTGCCTTGTTGTTGTTGTTATTGATGTTGCTTTAACCTGTATCGACAAATTGGAGCAAATTACTCGGATAAAATTTAATCCTCCTAGTGGTCCAACCTATGCAATCTAATCTGAATTATCTAGAAAATTGACAGAACTGATTAGATGAGCGTAACGAAGACTTACATTTTACATCATTGTTTTCTCTTGTACGTGGCTTATTGGACGTATAAAGCGAGGAGTTAACAACTCCTGAAATCCGGTGTACACTTCTCATGAACTCCCTGAAATCTCTTGAAATCCCCGAAATCTCTTGGAATCCCTGAAATCTCTTGAAATCTCTTGAAATCCCCGAAATCTCTTGGAATTCCCCGAAATCCCTGATTCCCTGAAATCTCTTGAAATCCCTGATTCCCTGAAATCTCTTGAAATCCCAGAAATCTCTTGGAATCCCCCGAAATCTCTTGAAATCCCTGAAATCTCTTGAAATCTCTGAAATCCGGAATCAGGTGTACACCATATTTGCGAGTTGTAAACTCCTCGGCGTAAAGTACAGGATCGAAACAACCGTTCGATGGACTCCAATGTCGCACTCATACGACAACAGATTACTACTGGCTTGGAGACATTTATGACCGACGCTTTTTAGTGAAATTTAGAACTGCGCATATTGAAAAATCAATTATATAGAGAGGCAGGTTCCGCTTATGGGGTTTTTAGAAACTTTGAGATGATGTTTCAGAAAAATGGTCCAACAGATTTGACCCAAAAACTATAGGGCTCAGTTTGCGTACACAAAAAAAAGTTCCATGTAGATCAGTAAAACCCTGCGACCTGTGCAGTGCCCACAAACAAAAAAAACGACCAAGCTCCGTAAGAGTTGAGTGGAAATCTTCGCTAACGCTCATCTAATGATGTGTTGACTCACCGTCACCGTCAGGTTCTGGTTGTTCTTCTTCCAGCGACGACAGACAGAGACGAGATGATGTACATGGTTCTCCCTCTGATGTTCTGTCTCGCTCAGGCTTCAGGCTCGAAGCTCTGTTCGGACAAGGCTGTGCAAGAAGCCAGGGTATCCATTGCCAGCGAGGATATCGGACACGGCAAATGGCAAACACAGGTACGTGAGATATATACATATACATATATATATATATATATATATATATATATATATATATATATATATATATATATATATATATGTATATTTATATACAGAGAGAGAGAGATAGAGAGACTGCTTGTATCTCCACAGGTGGTTGTTGAGCGAGAGAGCGACAAGAACGCGACTGCTGACACCGCGTCTGGCCGCATGCTGACGGACATCCAGCGCAGTATTGCTGACTGCGGGGACACGACTCAACTGCGCGTGATTATATCGTTCCCTCACTCTGACACGGGTGAGCGAGAAACAGACACTCACAAGTTGATAACGAAACCATTGCCATCAGTTTCTGACAACTAGGAAAACGCCATACATGCGTTGTCAGACGAGCGAATAGTATTAGTATGGGTAAAAATGGGTAAAAACTGCTTCGAGTGATACCAATTTAGCACATTTAATGTTTTTTCTTCAAAATGGCTGACCCGATCAAGCTGACAATTTTTTGAAATGTGTATCAAAATGTAATTCAACTTCACACAATTTTATTTTGTTCTTCTTGGAAAATATATATATTTTTTTCTGCTATGTTATTCTAAAGGGTATTTTTGTCGGTTTTCCACAGGTCAAACGGCTACAGCTATCAACTTCAAACTTTTTTTAATATGGTTCCTCATCTAACTTGAATCTGTCAAGTTTTGTGGCATTATCGGGAATTTATTTTTTATGAATTTCAGAAATTTCAAAAATACTCATTACAATAACACAGCGGAAAAAAAATCACGATTTTCCAAAGAAATGAAATTTTGCGTGAAGTTGAATTACATTTTGATACACTAGGCCTATTGATTGGGTCAGCCATTTTGAAGAAAAAACATTTAATGTGCTAAATTGGTACCACTCGATGCAGTTTTTACCCATACTATTACCATCCGCTCGTCTAACAACGCATATTTGGCGTTTTCCTAGTCTAATTCTTCTTATCGTCTGTAGCCAGTCTTCAGCTCCCCATCACTCCGCCATTGACCCGAACTAAACCGATTAAACACGACTACGAGCGCGTCCTAGGCTTCAGCGCCTACAAGGCGTACACCATAGGGAAAACCTACTCGGCTGCGCGCGCAGTCTGTCAAGAAGATGGCGGCCATCTTGTAATTATAAACTCCGATGAAGAGCGTATAGTGGTACAACAAATTGTTGCCAAATATCCCAAGTTTGTTGCTGCAAATACTCGACGGTTCTGGACGGGTGTTTATGAGGATGGCATCAATGGAGAATATGTCACAGTTAAGGGTGAGTTTTAAATAGGTGCCATTAAATGTCGCTTATTGGTTAGGAGTAGATTCGGCGGAATATCAGTTGTATTGTATTGTATTGTATTTATTTTCCTCCCGTAGACTAGTACATAATACAAGTATGGGTATCGTCAGAGTAAGATTTACATAGTATATACATTGTAATATTGATATAAAAATAATAATATAAAATAAAAAAAAAAAATATGACATGGAAGAATAAGAATACAGAGTCATTAGCAGATAACAGTGTCATGATCATTTAGGTTAGGTTTGGATATGTGATAATAGCACTTAAGGAGTGAGAATGTAATATTCAAGTTTAAAGTAAGGTTTCATGAGGAAACCCATTAAGTAAGGTTTAAAAAGTAAGGTGAAGTAAGGTTTCCCCAAAGTAAGGTTTCATCATTAAATGGTTTCATGAGGAAGAGCGATTTTACTTTTAGGTTATATTTTGACTATATGTATTAATTATGATGAAAGGAACTCTTCTAGAGTATAGAAGGGATTTTTAATTAGGAAGGTTTTCAGGCTGGATAGGAAGGCTGCATGACAGATTGAATTGGTTATGTGTAAGGGTAGTTTATTGTAGATGGTGGTGCGAAGGTGAAGTGGGCTGTGTGTGAAGAGAGTGCGATTATGGGTTAGGGTGCGGAGGGCGTTGCTGTTCCTGGTTGAGCGGCTATGGACGGTTGCATTTGTGAGGAAGAGGTTAGCGTGATTTCGAGCAAAGGTGCTAGCAATCTGGATGAGTGTACAGGTGAGGGTTAGGATTCTGAGGTTAGTGAAGTGAGGCTTACAGGTTTTCCGTCGGGAGATGCCGGCTATTATGCGGATAGCCTGTTTTTGAATGATGAAGATGTGTTTGGCTTGGGGCCAAGTTCCCCAGAAGAGGAGGCCGTACGAGAGGTGGAAGTGGAGATGGGCATGGTAGACGAGCTTCAGGGAGTGGGGGCTGACAATGGGCTTGAGTCTACGGAGGAGGGAGTTACCACTTTTGATTTTGTTGAGAGAGTGTTGGATGTGTATGGATCAGTCCAAGGTAGGGGTGATATGGATTCCTAAAAACTTGGTGGAGTGGGTGCTGGGGATGATTTGATTGTCGACTCTGATGAGGGGAGAGAAAGAGGGAGGGTTTGTTTTGGAATGGAAGTGTATATAGACTGTTTTGGTGGGTTGGAGAGCAAGTTTGTTATTGAGGCAGTAGCTGGACATGAGAGAGGTTTGCCGGTTTATTGTCTGGGTGAGGGAGGAGAATGGGTTTGAATTGGGGGTTGTGATAAGGTGATTGGTATCATCGGCAAATTGGAAGAGGTGTCCTGAGTTTAGGAGTTGAGGAAGGTCGTTAACATAGAGGAGGAAAAGAAGAGGAGAAAGGACTGTGCCTTGGGGTACGCCGTTAAGGACATTCAGTCGGTTCGAGATTGTAGAAGAGGGCAAAGAGGGGATCCTGACAACTTGGGTTCGATTGGAAAGGAAAGAGGCAATCCACTTGTTGGCGATGCCCCGGATCCCAAGTGAGGAGAGTTTGATGAGGAGGATGTTGTGGTCAATAGTGTCAAAGGCTTTGGAGAGGTCGTAGAAGAGACCAATGGAGTGGTCACCTCTATCAAGGGCAGTAAGGAGGGTAGTCAGGAAGTTAAATATGGCAGTGATGGTAGATTTTTTTGGAAGCCATGTTGGCATTGAGCAAGGATGTTATGGGATTCAAGGTAGGGAAGTAGTCTGGACAGCATAATTTTTTCAATGAATTTGGAAAGAGAGGATAGGAGCGAAATGGGTCTATAGTTATTTATGTCAGTAGTTTTTCCTTTTTTGTGGATGGGGATTACAAGGACTTCTTTAAGTTTAAGGGGGAAGACACCAGAATAGAAAGAGCTGTTGATAATGATGGTGAGAGGATTTGGCCAGGAGGGAGCCTGGAATTTCATCCAGGCCACATGAGTGTTTTCCACTGAGGGTTCTAAGGATTCTCGTTACTTCAGCGGTGTGGGTGGGATGAAGGAAAATGGTTTGAGCAGGGCTAGGTCTTGGTAGAGGACGCGTGGCGAGGTATATGGTTGGCGCAATGTTACCAGCAAGGATGAAGAAGTTATTTAGTTCTTCTGCGAGGATGGTGGGGTTGGTGGTCCGGAGTCCATTGATGTTGAGGGCGAGACTTTCAGGGCGTCGTTCAGAATTGGAGTTAGAATTTATTATGGTCCATGAAGTTTTTGATTTATTGGTGGAGGAGGCCAGGATCGAGTCATGATAAAGGCGTTTGGCTTTATGGAGGTTCTTTGTGTGTGTTTTTATACTTCTTTGATAGTGACTTTTGAGTTCTTTGGAGTTCGGAGTGGTTTTAACTAGGAAATGGAGGTCGCGAAGGTTGTCACTGGTGGTACGTAGGTCATGGGTGATCCATTTGTTTGGTTTGATTGACTTTGTTTTCATTTTTTTTCTGAGAGGAAAAGAGGTATTGAAATGGTTAGTTATAGTTTTCAGGAAGGAGTTGAATAAGGTATCTGTGTTCGAGGACTTGGAAAGGTTACTCCAGTCTTCATTTTCGAGAAGCGAGGTGAAGTGTTGGGTATTGGTTTCGGAGAAGGAGTGCTTAATTATAAAACTTTGTTCCTCTGGATGAGTATTGGTGGGTGTGATCTTACACATTAGGGCAAGGTGGTCCGAGAGGCCACTGTTGAACGTGTCAGTTTTGATGATGGGGTGGGCTAGTGTTGTGAAGATGTTGTCGATTAGGGTAGATGACGTAGAGGTTACTCGTGTGGGACTGGTTATAGTTTCGTTAAAGTTGTATGAGTGGAGATGATCGAGGAATTTGTTTTTCTGTTGTGAATTTTGGAGGAGATCTATGTTAAAATCCCCACAGATTATGAGGTCTGATTTGGGGTAGTGTTTGGTGATGTGGATGATTGAGTCTTCAAGAGTGGATGGGAAGGTGTTGATGTTAGATGAAGGTGAACGGTATATACATATAATGATGATGTTGGTAGATTCGGGTCTATGCCAAAGAATAGCAGTACATTCGAAGGACTCGTCAGATGCGAAGGATTTCAAGTCAATGGGAGTGGTAATTAGGGTTGGTTTTGTGAACATAGCAACGCCACCATGACTTGAGGAGGTTCTGTGAAAGATGTTGGCTTTGCAATAGTGGGGGATATTGAAGAAGGTGTCGGAGGGTGGGAGCCAGTGCTCTGAGAGACAGAGAAAATCAGGGGAGAGTTTATTTGTTAGGATTTCCAAGCTTTCTACTTTGTTGCGGGCTGACTGAATATTAAGAGAGATGAGGAGATTTGGTGTGGCTAGGGTTTGGTTTTTGTCTGTTTTTTTATTTGAAAATTTGAATTCTGGTTGAGGATTTTGTGATGAGATTTTGATGTACGAGTGGGTTGGGCTCGGCTAGCTGTGGTTGAGGTGGTGATTTTAGGAATAGTACAGTGAAGAGCTGGCATCGCCGTGAGGGCATTGGCAGCTGGCGTCGCAGTGAGGACTTCAGCAGCTAGCTTCGCAGTGAGGGCTTCGGCTGACGAAACAGTGTGGGTGTTGGCACTGGTCGTAGCAAGGAGGGTGTGGACGGTTGACGTAGCAGTGGGGGCTTTAGCAGCTAGCGTCGCAGTGAGGGCTCCGGCTGACGAAACAGTGTGGGTGTTGGCATTGTTCGAGGCAGGGGGGTGTGGGTGGTCGACGTAGCAGTGGGGGCTTTAGCAGCTAGCTTCGCAGTGAGGGCTTCGGCTGACGAAACAGTGTGGGTGTTGGCACTGGTCGCAGGAAGGAGGGCGTGGACGGTCGACGTAGCAGTGAGGGCTTTAGCAGCTAGCGTCGCAGTGAGGGCTTCGACTGACGAAACAGTGTAGGTGTTGGCACTGGTCGCAGTAAGGAGGGCGTGGACGGTTGACGTAGCAGTGAGGGCTTTAGCAGCTAGCTTCGCAGTGAGGGCTCCGGCTGACGAAACAGTGTGGGTGTTGGCACTGGTCGTAGCAAGGGGGGTGTGGGTGGTTGACGTAGCAGTGAGGGCTTTAGCAGCTAGCGTCGCAGTGAGGGCTCCGGCTGACGAAACAGTGTGGGTGTTGGCACTGGTCGTAGCAAGGGGGGTGTGGACGGTTGACGTAGCAGTGAGGACTTTAGCAGCTAGCGTCGCAGTGAGGGCTTCGGCTGACGAGACAGTGTGGGTGTTGGCACTGGTCGTAACAAGGAGGGTGTGGACGGTTGACGTAGCAGTGGGGGCTTTAGCAGCTAGCGTCGCAGTGAGGGCTCCGGCTGACGAAACAGTGTGGGTGTTGGCACTGGTCGCAGGAAGGAGGGCGTGGACGGTTGACGTAGCAGTGAAGGCTTTAGTAGCTAGCGTCGCAGTGAGGGCTCCGGCTGACGAAACAGTGTGGGTGTTGGCATTGTTCGAGGCAGGGGGTGTGGACGGTTGACGTAGCAGTGAGGGCTTTAGCAGCTAGCGTCGCAGTGAGGGCTTCGGCTGACGAAACAGTGTGGGTGTTGGCACTGGTCGCAGGAAGGAGGGCGTGGACGGTTGACGTAGCAGTGGTGGCTTTAGCAGCTAGCGTCGCAGTGAGGGCTTCGGCTGACGATATGGTGTGGGTGTTGGCACTGGTCGTAGCAAGGGGGGTGTGGGTGGTCGACGTAGCAGTGGGGGCTTTAGCAGCTAGCTTCGCAGTGAGGGCTTCGGCTGACGAAACAGTGTGGGTGTTGGCACTGGTCGCAGGAAGGAGGGCGTGGACGGTTGACGTAGCAGTGGGGGCTTTAGCAGCTAGCGTCGTAGTGAGGGCTTCGGCTGACAAACAGTGGGGTGTTGGCACTGGTCGCAGGAAGGAGGGCGTGGACGGTTGACGTAGCAGTGGGGGCTTTAGCAGCCAGCGTCGCAGTGAGGGCTCCGGCTGACGAAACAGTGTGGGTGTTGGCACTGGTCGTAGCAAGGGGGTTTGGACTGTTGACGTAGCAGTGAGGGCTTTAGCAGCTAGCGTTCGCCCAGTGAGGGCTCGGCGGACGAACACAGTGTGGGGTGTTGGCATTGTTCCGAGGCCGTGGGGTGTGCCGTGGTCGACGTCGCGCAGTGAAGGCTTTAGTAGCTAGCGTCGCAGTGAGGGCTGCGGCCCTGACGAAACCAATGTGGTGGTGGCACTGGTCGTAGCAAGGGGGGTGTGGACGGAAGGAGTGAGGGCTTTAGCAGCTAGCGTCGCAGTGAGGGCTTAGGCTGACGAAACAGTGTGGGTGTTGGCACTGGTCGTAGCAAGGAGGGTTGTGGGTGGTCGACGTAGCAGTGAGGGCTTTAGCAGCTAGCGTCGCAGTGAGGGCTCCGGCTGACGAAACAGGTGGGTTGTTGCACTGGTCTTAGGAAGGCCTGGTTGTGACGGTTGACGTAGCAGTGAGGGCTTTAGCAGCTAGCGTCGCAGTGAGGGCTTCGGCTGACGAAACAGTGTGGGTGTTGGCACTAGTCGTAGCAAGGGGGGTGTGGGTTTTCGACGTAGCAGTGAGGGCTTTAGCAGCTAGCGTCGCAGTGAGGGCTTCGGCTGACGAAACAGTGTGGGTGTTGGCACTGGTCGTAGCAAGGAGGGTGTGGGTGGTTGACGTAGCAGTGAGGGCTCTGGCTGACGAAACAGTGCGGGTGTTGGCACTGGTCGTAGCAAGGAGGGGGTGGACGGTTGACGTAGCAGTGAGGGCTCCAGCAGCTAGCGTCGCAGTGAGGGCTTCGGCTGACGAAACAGTGTGGGTGTTGGCACTGGTCGTAGCAAGGGGGGTGTGGACGGTTGACGTAGCAGTGAGGACTTTAGCAGCTAGCGTCGCAGTGAGGGCTTCGGCTGACGAAACAGTGTGGGTGTTGGCACTGGTCGTAGGAAGGGGGGTGTGGACGGTTGACGTAGCAGTGAGGGCTTTAGCAGCTAGCGTCGCAGTGAGGGCTCCGGCTGACGAGACAGTGTGGGTGTTGGCACTGGTCGTAGCAAGAGGGGTGTGGGTGGGCGACGTAGCAGCGAGGGCTTTAGCAGCTAGCGTCGCAGTGAGGGCTCCGGCTGACGAAACAGTGTGGGTGTTGGCACTGGTCGTAGCAAGGGGGGTGTGGGTGGTTGATGTAGGAGTGAGGGCTTCGGCGTCTCCCATTGTTAGGATGTTGACTGGTGAGCATGTGGCATCTGCCATGGTGATTTCGGCGGTGTCTCTTGGTGTGGGTATGGCTCTGTGGAGGAACTCGTGCATTATGGTGCGGGCAATTGTTTGGCATATATTTGATTTTTCCTCTTATGTCAAGATGTATGCCTTTGGGTGCAAAACTTGCTGGATCAAGGTCATCAGTTTCTAATATTGATTTGTTGGGGGTAAGGTTGTTAGTTTTCGGATGTTGGTGTTGATGATTTTGATGGACTTCGTTGTATAGTAATCTTGAGTATTAGGTTGGGGGATGATGGTTGATAAGATTATGTTGGTATGGATGAGTGTGGGAATCACTTTGAGCAGAGTTGTGATGACTTGTGTTGCAGTGTGTGGTATGTTATTGGTTCCTGCCTGTATGATGAGGCAGTCAGCTTTAGTCATGGATTTGCACAGTTTAGTTGTTTCATCAAGAACTTGATCAATTTTACCATTTGGTTTGACTAGACTTTCTATTTTATACTTCTTCGCAATATCACTGTTGGTTTGATGTAAGAGGGATGCGAGCTGACGTCCGTGACTATCAGACAAGATAAGGATTAAGTTTTTAGGAGGCGTGGTACTGGTAGAACTGGTCTTCGATTCCAATGGATTTGGTGTGGAGTTGCCGCAAGTTGGTATGGAACTGTCGGTAAGTGCAGTCAACAACTTGTTGCGAGTTTTCGATGCATAACTGCTGCAGGTCGGTGAAGTAGTTGGCTGTGCTTCATTTTTGTTGTTTTCGAATAATAGAGACCTTATATCGGCTTTCAGATGTTCTATATCACGTATGAGGTCGTTTAACTTTTTGAATAATTCATCCACTTTGTGTGGTTGAGGGTTTATATCTGGTTTTTCGGGTAATTCCAAACTTGGATTGTCTCGTGCGTAGCATGGCTCAAAGCTTAGGCCTACTGTATCGGGTCTAGTTGAGTACTTACAGATTTCTGGGGGTTCAATATTAAAAAGTCACTCTCTTCATGTAGCTTCTTCTTCTGATTTTCACTATTGTTTGATGTTGGATGTAGATGATAGTTAGGATGGTTACTGTATGTAAAATTAAAGGAGTCATTTAGACGCCGTTCTGACCGGGCCGCCATCTTGGTACGTATATGTTTGGCGATAAGTTTTTTGGCGATAACTTTGGAATGGTATGAAACATCGAAATTTGAAAAAAAAGAGGAAACACAAATAATTTTAATACCTTGAAGATGATGAGAGCAATAACTATTTTATCCTAAATCGCCTGGTTTCTGGCGTATACGCTTAAAAATACACATTTTTTGTGACAGTTAGGCGATATGGGATTCATAGTCATGATTAGAAGGGCTTGAGCGAGGATTCAATTTGACATACTGAACAAAATTGGTGTTCGTTTTTATGGTTTTCTTTCTTCTTTTTTTCATGTTTTTTTGTCGGTTCTCCACAGGTCACACGACTACAGCTATCAACTTTAAACCTCTTTTCAATATGGTTTCTCATCTAACTTAGATCTGTATAGTTTTGTGGCATCATTGGGGCGTAACTTTTTTTTTATGAATTTTAGAAATTTCAGAAATACCCATCAGAATTACATGGCGGAAGAAAAAAGAAAATATTTTTATATTCCAAAAAATTGGAATTTTTTTTGAAGTTGAATTACATTTTGATACACATTTCTAAAAAATGTCAGCTTTATCGGGTCAGCCATTTTGAAGAAAAAACATAAAATGTGCTAAATTGGTACCACTCGAAGCAGTTTTCACCCATTTCTACCCATACTATTACTATTCGTTCGTCTAACAACGCATATATGGCGTTTTCCTAGTAATATTAAATAATAATAATATTAAAATAATAGTAAAATCGTTCATCGTTTATAAAATCGTTTATAACTTACATGACATCAGAAGATATTAGAAATGGATGGAAATTTCTGATGAAAGATGATCAATTAGGAAAACTACATGTGTCTTGAATGTATTCCAGGTGAGCCATTTTCCTCCCCCGGACACTTCAGGTTGTTCTCCAGAGCGGATGCTTACCTGAATGGCAACGATGCGTATGTCGCATCTCGTACGGATATAGGACTTGTTGATGCCCCAACTGACGAGCTGTGGGCATTCGTGTGCGAAATTGACATGTAAATAGTGATGGGTGAATTCCGGAATTCAAAATTCGGGGAATATTCCCAGAAATTTTCCCAGGAATACTCCCAAAATGGGAATTTTCCGGGAATATATTTTTCTGCTTACTCACACTCACTAAAGTATGAAAAAGGAAGGATACGAAGAAATAAAAAACTATAGAGCCTACTTAAATTTTTGGTGTATAATTTTTTGTTTATCGGTATTCAGTCCATATGAGAAATAACCACAAAACATGACATAAAAACGAAAAAGGTAGGCCTACTACAAATCTTCTCGTCTGAGGCCTGCCAAGACATTCCTACCACCAAAAGTACGGTCTTGGATTCTGAAAACCACCATTCGAAAAAAAACAAATGAAAATGGATAAAAATAATATATACCTACACAAAGTAGGAAAATTGCTGAATTATCTAATTAATTATCTACCTGCTGAACTCATTTTTCGAAAAATAAATCCCCTGAATATGGGAATTTATACAAACATAGGAATTATTCCCTTAGCGGGAACATTCCCATGCGCCCATCACTACCTGTAAACAACGATACGTGATACCAACATACCATAGAATCAGAGTTGGGTGATGAACTTCAAATTCAACGCATTCGTATTTTCTGAACTGTTCAATGAACGAGTTACATTTACAGTCGACGATCTTGAACTTTCTTCACGTTCGATTTGTCGGTGATCTTTAACGGAATAAAACGTTCATTTGAAAGTTCATGAGGTCACTCCTAATCCTATTCGACACGATCGCTCTATCCGTACTTCCCCGTCCAAATCCCGAATGAGATCGACTATTTGACGGTCTATCCCGAATGTCTGATATTCCCTGTTGGGGATTTGATCATGTGATCACGTGTCAGCGGCAGCCACGTGAGGTCAAGGTCGACGTGTTGGGACTTGTTGCAGGCTGTGGACACTGATTGTACTGTTCTAGCGTCTGGAAGGGACGCGCGTTTAAAGTGTTTATAAATTTAGAAAAAGTGTAATTTCTTAACAATCACTATTAAACTTGAGACATTTATTGTAGAAAATGTGTGTGTACATATAACTTTTTGAACCTTTTTTTCCATATAATTTGCAAACTGAATTTTTGAACGAACCCATGTTTTTTTTTTATTTGAACTTGAACTTTCACAGCAAAGCCACGAGAACAAACTTTAAACTTTTTAAAAGATCAATTTATTTTCCCAAAAAATGAACCTTTGCGAGAAGTTGAATTACATTCTGATACACATTTCTGGGAATTTTCAGCTTGATCGGGTCAGCCATTTTAAAGAAAAAACATAAAATAATGTGCTAAATTGGTAACACTCGAAGCTGTTTTTACCCATACTAATACTATCCGCTCATCTCACAATGCATATATGGCGTTTTCCTAGTTAATTTAATTTAGCATTATAAGTCTTCGGTCAAATGTAAAGGATCTGGTTAAAATTGATGTACGTATCTATTAGCAGCTATTTACGACACATTCTTAGCATGAGCAAGTTCTGAAAAGACTATATATATACAGGCCTTCACACCGTCATCAATATTGTGACCTTACATCGCCTATACTTGTTTATTATACATTGATTATTAAAATATTATAGTATCCTTTCATTCATTTCCCATCCTATATCATAATCTGTAATTTGAACTCTAGCATTTAACGTTTTATATAAATGGTTACTTTAGAGCTCGATACAGCATGAGTGATTCTTCATTTAAAATCAGTTTTTGTTTCTCATTTTGTTAACTTTTAAAAATATACTATGGATCGCAGCAGTGCTAAAACTTATTTTATGATATTTTGTATACAATGAGAGGGTGGCAACCAATCACAGCGACCGGCCGACCGCCTTCCTTGTAAGATGTGAGAAGGGTTGTTTTGTAAAGAAGTACTGTTTACTGACTTGTGATCCCGAGTGGACGCATCTCCTCTGTCACACCCACCGTCGTATAGAGAGAGAGAACGAGGATTCGTGTGCTGTGTCTTTTAATTATATAAATATTAAGGAAATACATACAAGATTTCTTAATCCCGAGTGGACGCATCTCCTCTGTCACACCCACCGTCGTGTAGAGAGAGAGAGAGAACGAGGATTAGTGTGCTGTGTCTTTTAATTATATAAATATTAAGGAAATACATACAAGATTTCTTAATATATTACAACTTAATTAATCGTTGTGAGCTCTGCGTGTCTGCCTGAATGAACTCACATCAAGACCTGGCTGAGACTCCTTGCTGTCACCTCAAGACAGAAGAGACACGGTATCGTTGAAACAATACTTTATAAACAATTTCGGCTACTAATATTTTGGACATTTATTTTCATCGATATATACATATAACCTGTTTTTAGCGTGTTCACCACACTGTGGAAACACACTTATATGTTTGGCCAGAAAGGGACCGAAAAAACGTATTTGTCGCCTAGTATCGCTAAATTTCTACGTAAATTGAAAATTATTGCGCTTGGATTATGCAAATTTTACAATCTTCGAGAAGGTAGTAATAAAATTTGTCCACATAGCCTGTATATTTTCTAATTAAATAATCAAAGAATACTTCAGAAAAACAGGTTAGGCCACACCCACCTCCATTGTGGCGTGGAGTTTTAGTTGGGGGCTATAGAATCGCTTTGCTTCAATGATATACCGTGAATTTGC
>OU015471.1:25521313-25575660 GCA_907164805.1 Brachyptera putata | reverse complement strand
AACTAGAAGATGTTCTGATATTTGAATTTCAATGATCAAATATTGATTTGAATTTGAATGTCAAAATTATTGATTAATGTTTCCAAAAATACTTGCGTGTGTAGCTAAACAGTTTAGCTATACGGCTTTTAAGATGAATTTCCTTTTTAATTTGTGAATTGTATGTATTTTAAATCACGCGCCTGACTGCAATACAGGGTGTCAATAATAAAAACACCGTTTTACAAGCACAGAATATTTCATTAGGCAGTACGGGCCAGATCTCAGGCAGTAGGGGACCACGCGGTCAGTTTAACCTCTTCAGGCAGTACGGGCCAGATCGTAGGCAGTAGGGGAATGAGGAGGTGTCGGGCAGTAAGGGAATGGTTCATTACCTTACTGCCTATTCCCCTACTGCCTAAAAGGGTAAAGTATACCTGTTTTACCCTTTTTTCTCGTACTGCCTACGATTTTTCCCGTACTGCCTAACTGACCATTTTGTTCCCGTACTGCCTACAAACATATGCTTTGCTTCCAAACGGTGTTTTTATTATTGACACCCTATATTGTGGTCAGGCGCGTGATTTGAAATCCAATTTTTATCACTTTTTTACTACAAAAATGATATCAAGGATGGGAGAGTGCTAACATAAACAAATATGAGCAAAAGGAGTGACTTTAACATTGCATTATAGTGATGCGGAATATTTGAAAGTAAAATAGAGATTTCTTCAAATGAATGAGATGGGATTTATTTATTTATTCAGTTCTTTACATAGTACAATGTTTGAACAATAGAATAGTAGGACTTACATATAACATTTAACAAACTATGACAAGTGTTAGGTAAGTAATAATAGTTAAATAAGTTATACATAAACTCTATTTTTATATTTCATGATTTTACAATTGTATGATTGATTTGTGATAGTCCTATGCTTATCGATAAGGTACGAATATTATAATTATTAATTAAATGAAATGATATTATTAAATAATTACATATATTTTACTGACTTGTAACATATTTATCCTTCTATTGTTGAAGATATTCTTCCATATTATAAAAAACCTGGTCTGTAAGGTATCTACCAAGTTCAATTTGAAATCGTGATGAACCGTGTAATTCTTTTATATTACTAGGGAGCCTATTGAATAATCTGATAGCTGCAATGCTAGGAGCCTCTTCTAAATGCTTAAGTCTTCTTGTTGGTATGTGAATGTTGTTTTTTGTTCTTGTATTGTATGAGTGAATATTTGAGTTGGTATTATTTAATGAAGTTCCGTTTTTTGAAGCTAGTGTTAATACTGAATGGATGTACATACTAGTTACAGTCATTATTCTAAGTTGTTTAAAGTATTCTCTGCAGGTTTCAGAGGTTTTTGATCCTATAATATACCTCACAGCTTTCTTTTGGAGTAAGAAAATTCTATGTACATTGGTATTGGAGCTATTTCCCCATGCACAAATAGCATATCTTATGTGTGATTCTACTACTGCATGATAAGCTATGAGCAAAGTTTCTCTATCGCTATGTTGTGCAAGTTTTCTCAATACATACAGTCCTGAAGCTATCTTTCTTGCAGTGTGTTCTATGTGAGTGTCCCAGGATAGACACTCGTCTATTTGGATTCCTAAAAAAGATATACAGCTTACTTGTTTCAAGTATACATTGTTTATTTGTACATTTATTTCATTTTTCTCCCCATTTCCCAGGTTGTACACCATATATTTGGTTTTACTTTCATTTATTTTCAACCTATTTTGTTTGAACCACTGCGTTATTTTATTTATTTGCGTATGTATTTCTATTTCTAATTTGTGTGAGTTATTATTTGACAATGTCAGTGTGGAGTCATCAGCGTATAATATAATGTTGCCTTCTTCATTTATGTGGTGTATTATTTCATCAATATAAATATTGAATAGAAGTGGTCCTAGTACCGACCCCTGTGGCACTCCATGTTTAATTTGGGCATTTTTTGATTTAGTGATCATTGGTCCTGAAGGCCCCTGACATTTTAGTTCTACGTATTGTTCTCGTTTTAAGTAAGATTTAACCCATTGTAGACTGTTACCTCTTATGCCATATTTTTCCATTTTATCTAGAAGTATTTTGTGACTGATGCAGTCAAATGCCTTTGATAGATCCATATAGATAGTTGCAACATGTCTTCCTTTATCGAGTTCTCCTATAACCCAGTCCAAATGACTTGCAATTGCAGTGTTTGTTGATCGTTTGCTTCTGAAGCCGTGTTGCTGCGTAGCAATTATATTCCGTGCTTCTAAAAACTTTTTTATTCTAATTTCGAAAAATTTTTCAAATATTTTTGATATGGTGGGTAGCAATGAGATCGGTCTGTAGTTGCCTGCCGATTTTGGGTCCCCTTTTTTATAAATGGGCACAATTTTACCAAGTTTTAATGATGTGGGAAATTCACCTTCAGCAAACGAGTTGTTTATTAGACATGCAATCGGTCCACTCAGTACATTAGAGCATTTTTTAATTAAGTAAGAAGAGATTCCGTCATGTCCTGTTGACTTTTTGTTTTTAAGCGTACTTATTGTATTTCTAACTTCCTTTTCAGTGGTTTCGTACAGGAGCATTTGATAAGTTGAAGCAAATGGCATTGTAACTATTGTTCCATTCACAGATCTATACTCGTTATTTATTAAATTCTCTGCTTCAGTTATAAAAAAATTGTTAAATTTCTCTGCTACCTCTTCCTGGTTGCTATATAGTTGCCACTCTACTTCTAGCTCTATTGTGCTCTCTTTCTCTTTTTTGCCTTGCGTCTTTTTGCTTCCTCTTTCGTCATTTATTACTTTCCACGTAGCTTTAGCCTTATCAGTGGCTGTTGTTATGTATTTTTTAATTTCTCCCGATTTAGCTGATCGTATTATTTTTCTGTATATTTTTCTTTGGGTTTTAAGGTTTTCTCTTGCAGACTCACTGTTCGAGAGTTTGAGTATATTATACATTATTATTAGTTTACTTCTGTGTTCTCTGACTTCATCGGTTATCCATTTTGGTTTTTTTTAGCTTACGTATACCTATCTTTTTTTTCTTCATGGGAAAAGCTAATATAAATGATTTATGTATAATATTAGAAAATGAGTTATATCTTTCGTTAATTCCAGTCTTGTTATTCACATCTTCCCATGTTTCTTCATCTATAAGTGAGTAAAAATGTTGAATGTTGGTTTCACACATATTGTGATATTCTATATATTGCTCTCTTTGGGTGTAGGCTGTTTGGCTTGTACCTGTTTTTCTTATTATTTCTAGTGTTTGACCTAGGTGGTCAGCTATAGCTGTGTTAATGACATTTATTTGATAAGAGTTAGTTTCTAGGTTCGTAATTATATAGTCTATTATAGTACTCGATGTTTCTGTTACCCGTGTTGGAGTGTTTATTGTTATGTTCAGTCCAAACTCTTTAGTGAGATCATCGAGTCTTTCAGTGTTTTTGTCTTTAATAGCGTAGTTTATGTTGAGGTCCCCGCATAAGATAATCTTGGTTTCACTGTCTAACGTTATTTTATTTAACAATATACTAAGTCTTTTGAAAAAGTTGTCGATATTACCTGATGGAGGTCTGTATATAGCGACAATTATCATGGTACTGCAGTCTGTTTTGTATTTTATAATTGCACATTCAAATTCCATTTCAGCTGAGTTTGTAAGTCTTTCATTTTCTAAGAAACACGTTGCTTCTTTGTCTTCTTTTACACAAATTACTGTGCCACCACCTTTTTGGTTTCTTCTACAAAAATGGTCAATTACTTTGTAACCATTAAGCTTGAATTTATTCATCTCGTCTGCTTTCAAGGAATGTTCAGTAAAACAGATCACAGTTGGGTTCTCTTCGTCCAGTAGTATCTCAGTTTCTAAGCCTTTATTCCTTATCGATTGCATGTTTTGGTGCAACAGTTCAAAACCTTCTAAGCCCCCATTTATGTTTAGTTTTTGGGCATATCTGCATTGGGATCCTTATGCCAGCCTAGTTCTGACTTAATGGTATCGATCATCATCTGTCCTAGAGTGTTACCGCCACGGTAATTAAGGTGGATACCGTCGTTCGCTGCGTCAGATTCCCCTATGTAGTTGTTTGGGTCAGAGTAAGTCACTTGCATCTCATTACAAAGCCATTCTAAGCTCTCGTTTAGCTTAAGGCACAGAACTGCCTGGTACATCGTCCCGGAAGACAATACAATTTATTACGAATTTCGTATTTGGAAATCTGTCCATGCTTTCTTCTAGCAGGTCACTCATCTCTGCCATCAAGTGTCGATCTCGTTTTCCCCTAAGATTGTTTGTGCCTACGTGAATCACTATTATCTTCGGGCTCTCCTTCCTGTTGACAAGTTTCTGTTTCAGTTCGTTGACCCTAATTCCTGAGTAGGCTTCAAATTCGCAGCCAGTTTCCTTACAAATATTCCCCGAGTTTTTTATTATAGAATCTCCGATTATTAGCACTTCATTTGGTTTGAATATCGGTTTCACATTTTTTCTCTGTATGATTCTCCTAAATTTTTCTTCATTTTTCTCTGCTTGGTTCTTGTCGTCTTCATTTTCGTAATTTTTTCTACGTTCTTCTTGTATTTCCCTATCAATCGGCTCTTGTATTTCCCTATTAATCGGCTCTTTATTGTTGTTAACGTTTTCAAATTTTTCTTTCTGCAGTATTTTGTACTCTTCAATTTGTTTGTTGACGTCATGAGGTGAGGCTTTTGCTGCTTTACTAGGCATGTATTGAGTTTTTTCCTCTGTCTCCGTGTTTGATGTTCCTCCTGTGATCTCGGTTTGTAAGACTTGGCACGTATTAGTGGTGCCATCTGTCTGCTTTGTTGTGCATTGTTGTTTCGCCTTCTCTACACGGTGGTTTGCTGGGTAACGTGCTAGGCCTACTTGCTCTTGGCCTACGCCTAGCCTATTTGCTATCTCTTCAATTTTGCTTCTTAACAACGCATTTATCTCTTCAAGATTCACAAGTCTCTTGTCTTTTTCTGCAATGAGCAACGTTTTGTCACATAACGTAGCTTTAAGAACGTCACAATGTGTACACAGATTGTCTCCATTTCTTATAGGCCCCCCACTGTAGGAGGCCGCTTCACCAGAATTTAGTTCTGTTACCAATCTTTCAACTAATTTCTTCTTTCTTCCTGTTTTGTTTAGTCCATGTCTATCTAATTCTTTTCTTAAATCACCCACACTTAGGTCACTAACCTTTTTACCGTCAATTTCTGTATTTTTGTGGAGCTCGTCTTCTGTGTCTACATGCACTGCCGCCATCTTGATGCTGAGTTGAGCTGATGCTGAGATGATTGAAGCCTCAAGTTTTTTGGTAATTGGAAGGGCAGTGGCAAGGAAGCGGTCGTGGTCTACATTGTACATCGTATAAACCACGAAAAACTCCTCAGTTATTCTTTATACTTTTGAAATGGAAAATAATGAATATTGAATCGTTCTTAATAACTTGTAGGCCTACTTTCCATGAAATATGTACTCTATTTTTCTCATAATTTCACATTCACGTGAACCTATGTATTTGCTGAAATATTTATTCACAAATATGTAAAAATATTAAATTGAAATATGTATTGGCCTTTGTATTTCCATGTATAGTCCATTGAGTATAGTCTTGGAGCTGAAATTTCAACTACGAAAACATAATAATATGCACTATAATATTGCCGCCCCGGTGGCGATGTCAATTATCGCTAGTGGTAATAGCTGAAGTCACCGTTGGGCGTGGGTTCGAGTCCCGCATAAGGCATGGGTTTTTGTAATCGTCCTTTCACCTATCATCACTTCATCGCTGCATTATCACCCGCTCATTCGTACCCCCGTATAACCTAGCTGTTGGTGGGGTCGTTAAGCAACATTGCAAAAAAAAAAAAAAAAAAAACTATAATATTATCATGCGAATTGTGTGTTACTGCGCGAATAATTGCATTTTAGTTTGCTGTTATTATAGTCGAGTCAATCGAGAACTCATCATTTAGTTTTTACTACGATTATTCGTTGATGTCATCAAGGGAGTAAGGATTAAGGTATGGACATGAATTACATTTTATTTTTAAATTAAGCAATTGATAGAAGATATTAATTGTATTTTTCATCCATCTTGTATAGTATTTGTATTTTTGAATTTTGATGAGAGATGAAAGGAATTTCAACTTCATTATTGTCATTCATTTTCCATCAATACATGTGAATCATACAGCTTGAATAACCACATATTTGTATATCAGTGTTGTAGTTTGCACATATCGTTTCGTTATTTCTATTATTTATTGCTTGTAGTTTCCTCCCTCTTGGATAGTTTATACTGGTCAATTTATTTTCCTCCTTTCCCACGTATAGAGGCTTCAGCTTATGTGTGTCTTGTTTTAATTCATTTTATAATAATTGTATGTCTGTAACTAATTATTGTGTATTACGCATAAAATAGAAAAAATGTATGGATTGAAACAAAATCTTGATTGCATGCATGTTGCCTTTCAGTAAACTGGAATACTTCATTTCAATAAGTATATTTTATGATTTGAGGAGGGGGGGGGATTAGTACAAATTCATTGAATTAAAATACAGACAAAATTTCCAAGGGTGTGTGCGAGTCTATAACTAATTTCGAGTCCAAGTCTCCGCCAGAATCGGACTCGGACTCGTTGAAGTTATTTTGGATTCGATTTCCGAGTCCATTCGAGTCTTTGAATCTGCCGTCGATTTCAAAATTTTAACTCTCGAAATTTGAAATACTCGCATATTCAATTACCACATTCAAGTAGGGCCTAGTTTCAACATTTAGGTACCGTGGGAGCAACTTCAATTACGTAAATTTAACATAAAGTAAATTCATGAATATAAAAATGAATATGAATATGCTCATTCATTATTTTTTTCATATATTCCTTTCCTTCATTGATGATCAACTATTAACTAGCGCATTATAATTATTCGAAGTTGAAGTATTGTACCGATAGTGCCTGAAATCGTATAAAATGATTATTTATGTTTGAAAAGAGACTCGGCTTGGACTCTATAATTTTATCAAGAAACGGACTCGACTCGGACACACCCCTAAAAATGTCCCTGGTATATAAAAATCCATCTGATATAAAATAATTTATACTGTTGTTCAATGCAATTTTGGGGAGGATTGGGACTTTTTGAATACATATTTGAATCTGCTTCAAAATTGTAGTGAAGTGATGTATCATCTACTAGTGAAGGATGTAATTGGACTGATGGACTGTGAATATAATATCAAATGGATATAACACTGCAGATTTATAAAGTGAATACAAAATCACAATATTGTTGATTGATTTGAATAAAAATGTACTTATTTCCAGTACTCGTGGTTATTTAGTGATTTACACTGTACCTTGGTTCAGGTTATCAATATTGTTGCAGCAGTATCTACGTTAAAATTACGATGGATCGAGTCTAATATAATTATAATCCTGTGTAAAGGTCTTCTCTCAATATTCACTTTATTGTCGTCGAATGACTTGTAGGCCCTACCGATATATCTTATTAGATCACTGATTTCCTAACCTGTTATCAAGTTTAGAAGGATGATACACTTCCAATTTGGTTGAATTTGATAAAGGTTTGGTGTCTTATACCAATAACTAGGAAATGTTCTGATATTTGATCCCTTCTTAACCTGAAAATCAATTAAATGTCAAAATTATTAATTAATGTTCACAAAAACACTTGCGTGTGTAGCTAAACAGTTCAGCTATACGGCTTTTAAGATGAATTTCCTTTTCAATTTGTGAATTGTATGTATTTCAAATCACGCGCCTGACTGCAATACAGGGTGTCAATAATAAAAACACCGTTTTACAAGCACAGAATATTTCATTAGGCAGTACGGTCCAGATCTCAGGCAGTGGGGGAACACGCGGTCAGTTTAACCTTCTTAGGCAGTACGGGCCAGATCGTAGGCAGTAGGGGAATGAGGAGGTGTTAGGCAGTGAGGGAATACACCTTCTTAGAGTATCAGGCCATACGTCATGGGGTGCTGACCGCACAGTCATGTTGACACTCCACGGTTCATTACCTCACTGCCTATTCCCCTACTGCCTGAAAGGGTATAGTATACCTGTGTTACCTTTTTTCCCGTACTGACTGACCATTTTGTTCCCACACTGCCTACAAACATATTCTTTGCTTCCAAACGGTGTTTTCATTATTGATACCCTGTATTGTGGTCACCCAAGTAGCACAGATACATGGCACTTGCATGGTATTGGAACGGCTAGCCATGCGCGTGGTCATGGCCCTTGCATGGCTAGCCACTCATGGTAATCTAACTGATTTTGGCGGTGCGCCCATGAGACTGCCATGAGTTATGGCGAAGTCATGGCTTGCCATGACATATCCACGGAGGGGAAGTGAGCGAATATTCACTGCCTAGCCTGATGTAAACCATGCTTGGTCACCTACTGGCTAGCATGATGTAAACCATGCATGGTCGCCTACTGGCTAGTCAAGCATGAACCATGAGAGGTAGCCCACTGGCTAGCCTGATGTAAACCATGCATGGTCACCTACTGGCTAGCATGATGTAAACCATGCATGGTCACCTACTGGCTAGCCTGATGTAAACCATGCATGGTCACCTACTGGCTAGCCTGATGTAAACCATGCATGGTCACCTACTGGCTAGCCAACTATGAACCATGCACGGTTGCCCACTGGCTAGCCTGATATAACCATGCATGGTAACATACGGACTAGCCCAGTGTCAACCATGCATGGTATCCTACTGGCTAGCCTAGTGTAAACCATGCATGGCAACCCACTGGCTGGCCCTGTGTCTACCCCTCGTGGTATCTTACTGGCTAGCCAAGTGTAAACCATGCATGGCAACCTACTGGCTAGCCTTTTGAAAACCATGCATGGTATCCTACTGGCTAGCCTTTTAAAAACCATGCATGGTATCCTACTGACTAGCCAAGTGTGAACCATGCATGGTAACCTACTGGCTAGCCAAGTGTAAACCATGCATGGTAACCTACTGGCTAGCCAAGTGTGAACCATGCACGGTATCCTACTGGCTAGCCAGTAGGTTACCATGCATGGTCACCTACTGGCTAGCCAAGTGTAAACCACGCATGGTCACCTACTGGCTAGCCAAGTGTAAACCATGCATGGTATCCTACTGGCTAGCCAAGTGTAAACCATGCATGGCAACTTACTGGCTAGCCAAGTGTAAACCATGCATGGTAACCTACTGGCTAGCCGAGTGTAAACCATGCATGGCAACTTACTGGCTAGCCTTGTGAAAACCATGCATGGCAGCCTTTTGGCTAGCCTAGTGTAAACCACGCATGGTAGCCTGCTGGCTGGCTCTGTGTCTACCATGCATGGTATCCTACTGGCTAGCCCTTTAAAAAACATGCATGGTATTCTACTGGCTAGCCAAGTGTAAACCATGCATGGCAACTTACTAGCCTTGTGAAAACCACGCATGGTATCCTACTGGCTAGCCTTGTGAAAACCACGCATGGCAACCTACCCGATTGTCATGCATGGCTACAATCCGGCTAGTCATTCTTTGCAATACACCAGCAATTGGCACTTATTGTAGTTACCATTTTTTGACCCATTGTTTTCCAGCACTGCAATCGCGGTTCAAGTACGACTAAATATCTCTGAAACAACTCATTTGAAAAACTAAATATTGACCCAACACACCTACACAGGATAAAGATGAAGGAAATTGTATAGATTTCGGTAATGGATAAAATGGCACACTTGCGATCACATAAAGTTGCCGATCGAGTCACACGGAATTTCATTCTGAATAAAATTGACATGTTTTGTACTAAAACTTAGAGATAGCGAGAAGTATGAACCGGGAGTGGAAATCCTTTTAGTCTCTGGTTACACTAGTTATAGGTATCCGTGCAATTGTGTGGGATGTAATAGATGTCAGATAAAGAGAAAACGGACATCAACTTTTGGGGTTCTTTGGAAATGCATCCTTTACATTCTACATCTATAGACTGAAAATATGTGCTGAATTTTCTGCGATACGCGTGATTTGCATCTGAATTCAAATTCAAATTCCGGAAAGAAAAGCGCGTTATGTGACCGTTGGTGCACCTTCATACATTAAATTGAAAGAATGAACAGACAAAAATACTCATTGACTAATCAATTTTTTAATAATTATCAACACCTCATATTTTTTCGATGAAGGATCTATTGATATAGAATCATCAGCAACGAATACATTGGAAGATTATAAGACTAAGTTAGGGTATCAACATCATTACACAATATACCTAAAGCAGCTGGATTTTTTCGTCTCAGCTCTAATTAACTTGAGTCACTTCAGTTTAAATTTACTATTTTAATCAAATTCCATGTTTAAAAAGAAAATGCGAATATGACCTATTATATAGTTGAAAAATTAAAAGGTACATTGAAAAAATTAAAATATAAACAAATAAATTCAACCGACCGGAAAAGAAATTTACAAATCCTGTGCAGGTACAGCGTCCTTCTTCTGTTGCATTCTCTTCTTTTTTCCTCCATCTCTGTCGCCTGCACCTTGAATCCATTTCTGAATTGAAGATTCTATCTCCTTATTGGTGGTGGTTATGAAGCTGGTATTGCACCTCACTGCTCCTGCAATTACACATCACCTTGTTCTATCAATTGCGAGAAACCCTCGTGACAACAATGATGAGCAATGTGCCTATAGTATACTCGATATTTCAGGAGGCTACTAATGTTTGTTAGAGCTATTTATTAGATGAGCATGAATAAAGATTTCCAGAGAACTTATTTGGCAATTTTGCGTCACTTTGTTGTCCTCACCACAGGTCAATAAGTACCAAGTGAACAACAGGGAGCGTTGCAACTTGCAAGTTGTACAACAGCAAACATTGAGGGAAATGTAATATAAATGTGAAAAATGTATGCATAACATAGGCCTAATGAAAATAAATATATCAATAATATAACATATTCTAGTAATACATTTCAGATTTATTGGGTCAATATTTTCAACAAAATAATATTAATATGTTGTTACCTATATTGTACCTAGTCTTATTTGCTAACAATCTGTCAAAAATATTGCATGGGGATCACCGATGGCTAAATACCTCGGTATGCTCTGGATTCATGAAACAATTGCTTCAAACATCATAAATGCAATATTTATATGGATACTACTACAGTCTTACCGTCCTACAGTCAAATGATATTCACGATATAAATAATCAGCTATAATCATGAAGAAACATGTTTTTGAATAGCAGCATGAATCGATGACAATGGATGGAATATGAAGTGAATGATTAATAACACACATCGAATTACCACAAGTCAGACGTCTGAAGTTTTTGAGCTTCTTCACTGCACATTTGACTTTGGACTCCCAGTTGATGGTCTTGGCGAGGGAATTGTCAATGAGTTGAGTTAGAACACGGCGCGTGCACTCCTTTGCGTCTGACCCCCCAACTAAACCAACAGCTTTACACTGAAACATATAGAAAATATCACCAATGTACTAAATATTTCATTTTCAAAATGCCAGCGTAATGCCTACTTTGGATATTCAATTAAATATATATACTCAACTTTATAAGAATATTATGCATATTAGGCAATATTTAGTATTTTTCACTCATTTATAAAAATGAAAATGATTTCATTTTTTTTTTACCATATCTCAATGATTAAGGGACAAATCGTTAGGTACGAATGTATGATTATCAGGTAGTTTGCGCCAAAGCAGTCTGACTAGGAAAACGCCTTATATGCGTTGTGAGATGAGCTTAGAAGTATGGAAATGTAGAATTAAGAACATTTGGTCAGTTCAATGTAAATATACAGGCCACGGATCACTTCAAAGGTTTAAAAACCGCGGCTGTATGTTGGTGGTTTCCCAACAATGGTACCAGTGCCTTCCTGATATTCATCACAGATTTTAATCGTTTTAATTTATTGGTGACACTTGTTGCTCACATTTGATAGTTCCTTAATTGCTTTCTTAATTGCTTTCATTGATGTGTAAAAAAGTACATTAAAAATGCGTTTTCTTCGTTATTTCACACCCGATTGTTCCATAAATCGCTTAAAATATGTATGATAGATCTTTCCACATTCACTATAAATTTGTGAGCTCTTGAAAAATTTTGTGTTCTAAATATTTCTCCCCCAGCTTATTCTTATGGGGATTTTCCATACTTTACAATTTTTTCCGGAAAAACCGTTCGACCGAATTTTTCTGAAAATCAATCCCAACCCATTCTGGTGTGATACATTTGAAAAAGAATTTCGAGTTGATTGATTTTTTTCCTGACCTGTATCCCGCGTACAAAATTACACACACACAAAAAACATAACCAAGCCCAAATTTTTTCGGTATATGGAATGAAAATCTTCGCTTCGCTCATCTAATGATGAGAGGACCTGTAATAATGTAAACATACCATAGCTGCGAAGTGCACAGGATTTTCCAGGTACGTCTCTAAATCCATTAATTGCTGTTCTTGAGTGACTGGCAAGTTGTGCTGAAATGCCAATGAGGCATTTATATCAACATTGGGGGCCACAAATTGAGCCAAAGCGGCAATCTGAGTTTTCATTGATGTCAACATCATCAATACTTTTCTCTGAAAGGCTGGAAAGAAATGTCCCATAATTAGCAACAAAATTGAACAAAATTGTGAGCAGTGCCTACCTATTTATAATTATACATTCCAAAAATGTTCAACAGTTGAATTTTTATCAAATCAGCGTAGCGAGGACGTCTTAACACCTTCATACACTTCACTTTCATATTGAAAATAATCGGAATTGGTTTTTGATGTTTTTGAGGGGGTATGGGATACAGGTCAGAAAAGTTCCCAATCAACTAACAACTTTGCTGGATATTGGTGTCATACCAGAAATTTTCAGTCCATTTCCAGACATTATCAGTCCATTGATTCAAGCAAAATCAATTTGACATTTTTTTTAGAGAAAAAGCTGGAGATTTTAACCGACTGGAATGCTCTATTCTTTAGATACGCGATTCAATCCTAAGATTCTTAGAAATCATTTATACAGTCAAAATTAGCTTTATTATTTTAGTCTCAATTTAGCTTCATCTTCATTTTTTTTTGTATGTTCTTATCAATTTTAAATATAAATTTAATTGTTATTCTGTGTCTAACAAGGCAGGCAACCCAATGTACATGGGCAGAGATCCGAATAAAGATTTTTATATATGATATTGATTTGATACATGTCAAATAAGGTACCAAATGTACCAATGTTCATGTAGGCCTACCAAATTTGAAAATATTCAGTTTTGACCTTTTAAAAAAGTATGTATGAAGTGAAAATAAGAAATGCATAGTTTCAAGTTTCTCAGGAATGATCAACAGGGTGACTTTATAACGCAAGGTAGTTACAAGACTTGATAGTTTCAGATCAGTGTGGGTCGAGTGTACCTTTCCGGTAAATGTCATATCGCGGTCATTCTACAACGCATATACTGCATTTTCCCAGTCACATGAGCGTAGCGAATACTCCTGTTAGACTTTATACTAAAAAACGGACTTATATTCATGTTAGCTTTTTTTGAGCTCAGCATAGACCTACAGGTAAGAAAAAATTCTTGAGTCAAACCACTTCTAGATGACCATGCTGAAATACGGTTTTAAAATACGCTGGGTAAAAAGTTGGAATACAGAGCATCACATACCTTTCTGATTATTCTCACAGTCACAGCTGGTAGGCCTATTGTCCAGAAGGACATCAACAGGCACCACTTCCAAGTTATGTAGCACGTTCAAATCGCTGACTTCTTCATCAATATAAGAATTCTCATCGGGAATAGATATTTGCACCGCCTGAGCTGGCAGCAATTCGGGCGTGGAGAAAACAAAACTCTCATCGAGCACCAATTCTTGGCTTGTCATAATTAACGCTTCAGCTACAGCCGAATTTGCCACAGTTATATCCAAACTTCGGTTCGGAAGTAAATGATTGGTCGACAGACGCCTCCTCTTCGAAGCAATTGTTTCCTCATCGTCGTCTGTCTGCGCGTCTGATATCTCGACTAGATACTCCAACTTTTCCGATGCTTCTTTAAAAGATACTGAAATGAAAATATTGGAGAACTGAAAATGACATACTAAACATATTTAGATCCAGGATGAATGAATAACAGTAAGAAAAGGTTAATGGGCATTAACTCTTCCTATTCTCTTGTTGGATATCCACTACTTGCCTAACATCAGACGATCAGGTTTTCATGTACAGTGCTTACGCATTGGGCTGTGAGTATTATTGTCAATACGTTTGAACTTGAATAGTGTATTACCTGGTAGGTTAACCAGAGGAACTCAATGACAGTTTCTAAAGGAGACTATCATCGTTCTGTTTCACGAGTCATGTATTCGTGCTGTATTAAACCAGGTTAACCCACGGCGAGTAAGTGAATCTTTTCGTTCTCGTCATTCTATTGGAGACTCGAGATAATTACACTCACGGTACAAATAGTTTTATAACTATGTTGAAATCTTGAACCAAATGCTAAAATGAATCAATTGAGGTGGATCAATTCTCATGCTGGCGGTTACGTTAAATGAAAACTGAAGAGCTATTATAGTCAAAGCTTCCATGCACGAATATTTTTGAAAACTTCATTGTGATTCAAGATATATTAATCTAGGACTTAGACGGGTGGTATTGGTCCATGCAGCGACTAGCACGCTGAAATCGTAATTCATGAGACCGAGTTTCGATTCCTGCCATAGTCGACCATCATGCCAGAACCTGACCTAATCCACCCTCCACTACTTATTGGAAACTCACTCATTGCAGGACTATAACAACACAAATATTCAAGTGCCGTTATTGTACACAGAAAAAGTTGAAACTTACAGTTACTCTTCAGCAACCTTGCGGCCATGAATTTCCATTTGGCACAGCCAGAGACAACTGGCTTTTCCATTTTCCCAACAGCGATTTGGCATTTGGTCTGGTTCAAATATGGTGGCCACCAACATTCAAAGGAGCCAGAGTCGAATTTGTGCCATAATTGTGGAACAACAGTGTTCTCTTCCCCATTTCTTGATGCAAAAGCCACAATCGAAAATCTATACACCATTGACAGAGAAAACACATTCAAGTTTTCTTTGGTGGCCAAAGCCAAATAGTGAAATAAATTACGAGGATTCTGGAGAAATCAAATGAAAATAATAAGCTCTCACGCCAATAGATCTTAGTCATCAGTAAAGTGCGTCGTTGAATTCAATGTGAAGCCTATTAATTGCTAACTATGTAAGAAAAAATGACCTTTTAGGCTCTTCCTATTCTCCTCGTCGTTTAGAGCCTCAAGAACTATTGATGATGACATTTCAAGAAATGTATACAGATATTTTTCATGTAAATTGTAATGAATGGAAGAACGAATTAGAATAGAATGAATGTTGCCCAAATACACAGCACAGCAATCTAGATTCACTGATTATTTTAAACAAATCCTGTATGTAGAAGAGGGAAGCTAACGAAACTATTTTTGTATGGTAGAAGAACTGATTTTGTTTTAATAAGGTTGACTGACACAACGACGGTATTTTTACTCAACTCTTGCACCACATGAATTGAAAGGAAAGATGATTTCATAGGTAGTGAATAGAAGTCTGCATACTTCGTGAATATATTGCCTATAATGAATATGTCTCCATTGTCATCAACAATGAAGTTTCTAGCAATCATAACTCTGGTATCGTTGAGGATAATTGCTCTATCTCGAGGATGAGTTGAGAGAAGGTAGTGAGGCCCAACAATTTTTTTATACTGACAACCATTACAGTTCTCAGTAGGTCCACCACCATGCTGGTTATATGGCGCAAATTCATTACTGGCTGGCTTATGGGTATCATTCGACAAGTTACTATTCAGTTCACCCAAACGTTTGCAGAGCTGTTCCAATGGTTTGGATTTACCTCTCAGAAATGATTTCATTATGCCCAACTGATTCTCGTACTGAAATGCTGAAAACGAATCTAATGGGCCAAACCGCAAAACGTCATCACTCAAATGAATTAGCCCATGGACATTGGAGACAACAAATTCATCAGAATAGAATTGTGAAGCTTCACTTACAAAATTAAGTAATACAGCATGTGCCAACCTATTTTCTGCTAGATATTGATTTCCTGACAAGATGGTGATACCACAATGCAACATCAAAAAGTGTTTGTACACATCACTGGGGAAAAGTCCTTTTATGGCGATAGGCGCTAGATAAAGGAGGAATTGCCGAAATTCAGTGGCTTTCCATCTCTCAAACTCGACAAGACCTCTTGGACGCCTTGAAAATTCTGATGGCCATACATTTTGACAAGACACCAGAAAAGTAGAGACAACACATTGATACGTCGCACTTAATCGGACAGAACTAGATTTTACTCTCTTCATTCCTTTCACCCAATAATGCAACATGCGTTTCATTACACCAAGGCACACTAAATGCATGTAATCCAGGGGAAAACATGTCACTAACCCTACATTAAGCTGTAATAACGGTGACACACCAAGATGATATTCCTTGTGAGTCTGAGCTATGAAGGACTCATCGGTACGCAGTTCGGCGTCGATTTGTGGAAATGTTACTCGGCCATAATATGTCCCATGTGTGGTGCAATTATCGCAAGCTGAATATCCGCTATAAAGTTTCACACATTTCAGATGCGCTTTAGCTGGAGCATCTAGAATAAATGCTCTCACTTGAACTTTATATGCAACACCTAGACGCCCCTCAGTTATCAGACCATTATTTTGCAAATCGTTGAGGTCAGCGATGAAATCTTTAAAATACTTTTCAATAGGAGGTTTTCCTATGCCACAAAATATAACAACAGGAAATGGTTTGATGTGGTCAAATTCATGGATGCTGCATAGTAACGGCCAAAATTCAGTTCGAGAACTTTTGAATAAAGGAATACCATCACAGTTGAAACTTAGAGAAATAGTTTCAAGGTTACTACTAAGTCGGTGTGCATTAGGAGTGTGAGGCAAATATTTCAATTTTTCAAGCAATGTTTTTTTCAATCCAAAATTAACATACTTTCCACTATCCATTATTTCAACATCAATGTGTCGTGGTGTTTTTAAAAGAGTACGTGAATCGAGAGGCAAATCAGGATCAATGTTCTGTAAGCCTTTAAGTAAGCTGTTAACGGCAGAATGAGAAATATTTGAATCAAGAGCCCAGGTTTTCAGGAACGAAGGGAGATTGAATGACGAAAATCCTTCTTCCGTTTCACTGTCAGAAGATACATTTGAATCTGGTTCAGATACCTCTACGTCACATCCACTACCTCCGACATCAGGCGTAGATTCAAGATAGCCAGCTGCTAGACATGTTCCGTATTCTAGCGACAAATCCAAATCATTTCTGGGCACATCCTTACTGGCTCGTCTTACTTCATCACTTGTGAACTTGTTCATACAAGTGACTGTAGTGAGTGGTGAAATCTCATCAGTGGGGGGAAAACGAAGCTCTAAAAGGTTATCACTTACATGATGAAGTCTACTCGTCTCTGAGATTGAGCCTACAACTTGTGAACTTGGACCTATTACATTTTGCTGTATAATGTTTGGAAGCAACGGTTGGACACACGACGAAGAAATACACTCTAAATGCGAATCAACCACTTTTTTCAGTTTTCTACTTAAGGTCCTTTTTGACCTACCCCTACTTGCGTATGCCATTTGATAATTTATGAAGCCGAAGAGATTAGGATTGAAATCCACCAAACAAGCGACATCTCCCAAGGATAGTGAATAGGCCTATAGAATATCTAGAATATCCAAATTCTGCAATAAATCCAACGGCCACGTCGAAGGTAAAATTGTCCAGTTTTCCTATACATACACTTTTGGTTCCATGATGGTGTGGATGTACGGCTACACCTAGAACAATAAATTCAAATACTATAAAATAATATCGATATCAGAATTTAATTAATCAACGTCATGGTCAGCATGTGATAAAACGAGACATAGCTAGGTTTGATGTTACGTGAAGCTTAGATTATAATTATATAGATACGCAACTTATGCTAGTTGCTAATTCCCAATGCAGCCTCTCCAGAACCAAGAAACATGATGATGACCGGCACATGCAGCGCAGTGGGTAACGCGCTCGGTTCATGTGTTCTGGAATATCGCACCCGGACCCGGTTCGATCCCCACCGCCGTCCATCTTCACAGGTTTTTTCGTGGTTCCCTCTGTAGTCTAGGCTAATGCCGGGATGGTTCCCTTAATATAGGCCACGACCGCTTCCTTCCCACTATCCTTCCCATTACCCAAGAAACCCAAGAAGATGTTCATTACCCAAGAACATCTCATCATCCCAATATCTCAATAATCTTCTATCAGACGCCAATAGACCTGAGTTATCATAACAGTGCGTCGTTAAACCCAATAAAAAATGTATCTTTGAATTGTAATAAATTGAAGAGAGGTTTGAATGGATTCACGCTGTGAATTGCCCACTGGTTGTTGCCCATTTTCTGTGGGGCCGGAAACTTTGGAGATAATTTCAATACTTAACGACGGCATGTGGTAGAAAGTGTCAGTTCAACTTTTCTCGTAGATAATTTTACGACCTAATCGGTAGGCCTATAATGCAAATGTTTAAGATTCGGACCCTCTTTTTGCTTTTCACGTCATTATGCTCTTTTGGGGTTGTTAATTTTGTTAAATATGTCTCAACTTTTGACGTAATCAACACGTAAGAAAATAAACATGCACATATTCGAGAAACTGATGGATCAGAATAATATCGAACCAAATATTCAAGTATTTCCGACGTGTGCTCAAAAAGAGTCAAAAAATTCTGCCCGAACGCCTCTACAAAGTTTTTGCTGGATTTCTAATAATTTGAACTTGCCGTAACAACGTGGCCCAAAATACCAGAATATTATAGCAAGCGTAAAAAAGTGTCGAGAAGACGTAGATGGGTCAGTTTCAAAAACTTTGTCTAAACGCTGTCCCGAGACTTGAGGATTTTTCAATTAAAAAAAAAAAATCAGGAAGAAATGGAGGGAAGAAAAGATACTTTATCGAAAAAAAGGGTTGGCAGTGAAGTCTAAAGCCCCAAAAAATGTTCCGGATCCACCGCCAATGTTACAGATTTCTCCTGATTAACTGCAATCAGCTCAGAAGAGTAGAAGAGGAAGCAAGAAGAAGAGAACAGACAGAACTGCAATGTGTCATGATACCATAATTTGTAAAAAGAAATTGAAAATTTGAAACGAAAAAATATATTCCGAAAATATATTGCGACCGTTCAAGGAATGTTGGATTCCGAGATAGAAGTGAAAGTCATTTTTTTTAAAAAAATTGACATCGATAGCAAGCGCTTCAAGAAAGGTGAAACGTATAAATTAACTAAGATCAAATTGTATCAATCTTGTAAACACCAAAAATCAAAGAGATGGGCAGAAGGCGAATGTATTGCAATGCAGTTAGAGCTAATTGTCCAGTCTGTTACCCTTAGTCCATTCTGTTAAGTTACTATTTTTGTTCAATTACGTAATCATTACACAATATTTTGGATTATTATGTATCAGTCTGGCGGTATAATTTGTACTTATCAATGATTTTGAATTTTGATTCAAGTTTGCCTCAATTGAGTGCTGATTTGTGAAAGTATATCCAATATTATGGAGAATTTGACACCTCAGTAAGAAAAATTGTCTCTGAAAAAGTAATAACTTATATTCACTGAAACTAAATTCGATCATATATTATATTCAATCACATTATTGAATACGGTATCTAAATAAAAACAAGTGTTCAAATATAATTTCCCATTTTTATTCCACCATCTCGTTCAGTGTAACGGAATGGACGAATTTTCGCACATGTGTTTGTTATTTTCCACATATCTCTTTCAATGAAGAGATGTTAAATTGCCCACTATCATAATTGATTAATACACATGTTAACTAATATGTTTAGAAGTGTTTCAATTAGAATGTTGTAGCTTATTTTTTGCTAATCTTATGGTCAAATGGACAACAATTTTGCAACTGACCCAGATACTCTTAATATTATTTTGATCCGATATTTAGTTTGGTGGGTGAAAATTATAATACACAATAATGCGTGGAACGAAATGGTATTACAGGATGTTACGCTTGAGTACAATCAACAATGCGAATGATGTCCAACGATTCCATTGTCGAAATGCTAATTGATAGTTTATGAAAAATATCAAGTTTATTTATACTGATCCTGTCAATCAGATATCATTTGTTAACAATGTGAGTAGGCTTAATTGTTTGCACTTCATTCAGGCTATTGTAGGCCAACTCATCAACAATTGCGTGGTTACTGATTTGTACTAAAATAGTATTTATATTCTCAATAAGGATTCAAAATACATCTCAAAATATATTCTCAAAGATGGGTTAGAAAATATTGTTCATTATCTATCATGGGCATAATCCTGGAACGATGTACCGTAATACATTTGTCAACTCTGGGTCTGATCAATATTAATCTAAGGACCATTATATAGTATAGGCATAAGCAGGGCTTAATTTGTGAATAAAAAGAAACCGGAACGGACCTCAAATTAACAATCTCTTATACCCCCCCCCCCCCCCGCCACAAAAACCGCTGCCAAAAGTATCATGAAAAAATAAAGCAGAATAATTAGTTTGGCTTTGAAACGTATTTAAAGAATGTATTCATACTAATTATCATCTTTATTGAACGATGATAATAAAAAACATTATTAGAATAGGAAAATATTTATTCACCTCTAAACATTGCATGAGAAAGTATTAGTGAATGAATACATATCCACCCAATCGTTGATTTTTCATAATTTTAAAACTGGAACGTGCATATCGGTTTCAAAGAAGGAACCGGAACGCCGTTCTGGTGAGTTCCGACATGAATTGACCACTCTGCTCAAGCCTACTAATTTTAATCTATGAGACACTATCAAATCATTGAGTCATTTTTGTCTGGATCCTATTCCAACTCCAATAAGGAACTGCAGGGTCACATGTTAAGATTCAATTATTGAATGATAATTCAAACATCATTATTTAAAAACAACGAGATTATCTGACATTACTGTGGAGAAAACATCACTTATAACTCTACAATTTTTGTTATTTGCACTGAAACTGTAAAGCATGCTTTTGAGTTTGAACAAAGACTTGCGCCGCCATTGTGGCCGGCTGAAGATATTAGATGATATAAGGTCTAACAAAATGAATAAACGTGACTTACCGTGCGTATAATACAGCAGAATTCAAAATCTCGAAACACACACAAAACTATGAAAGACACTATCCAACAAATCGTAGCTTACGATTTCAAAAATGTGTCCTCTCTTCTCACGACACGTGTTGATTGAAGCAGCAGACGCTTCAACTGAAAATCTTCTCTTGGTTCATCACTCGCGACAAATATTTGGACGCTTGCAACCTGACAAAACTTACATCCATGAAACAACTGTGGATTTGACATCGAACAGTCGGTCGAATGGAATAAATCATAAGAGTATTGTTTTAATATACAAAATAACATTTGAGATGAATACGTTTTTCATTTCACATTCCTTTGATTATCTAATTCGCAAACTTATCTATGGTGAAATGGATGAAGTAGTTTATTTTATTTTTCGAGTGTTGATAGCTCTCGATTAGCGGTATATATTAGCAGATAATTCAGTGTTTCTCACTTCGGATAAGTGAATTCACGCCATGGCCCTTGAATGGCTAGCCACCACTTTGCCATGCACACGAAACTTTATGGACTCTTACCGAAGAAAGATCGTGCGTAAATATATTATATATATATATATATATATATATATATATATATATATATATATATATATATAGGGGCGTCGGAACGTTTTGAAAGTTGGGGGGGAGAGGGGGGGCAAGCTCAATAATTGCGCCCCGCGGAGGAAGGAAGTTTAAAGTTTAGGGTGCCACATATTCATTAACATTCAAGTATTTTTCAGGACAGAAGAAAAACATACTAAAAATACCAAAACGGGGGGGGGGGGGGGTCTCAGTTTGGAAAAGAAAAAGCCATATGAGAACAGTTGTACAATGGCCAGTTAACGCGAAGCCTACGACCCGCAGGGGGGGAGGACTCTTTCTGGCCCCGCAGGAAGTTTTTTAAATTACCCCTTTTTTGACACGATTTAACGTGTTTCAGATGAGATTTAGATGACAAAATTGATTGTTTTGAAGAACTAGAGGTACCCAACTGATATTTGCCAGTCATAGTTATTGTAACTGCAGGGTGGTTCTTGCTCATTTTAGTGCCACGGGCAAGGACTCAATTATGAGCCCCAAAGACTGTATACACATAGTGAAAGTGAAGAGTGAATGCAAGTCCCGCAGGGACATTTTCGAAAATTTATCTTTTAAAATACGATTCTACGGGTTTGGGAATTACACGAAATTGCTGGAATTCATGAATTCTTCAGTGTGGTAAGGAAGCTAGTTTTGCTGGATGGCTGATCCAAGAAAATAAAACGCTAAATCAATCTATCATTCGATAACAATGCTGTTCGAATAATAGCATTTACTCCATCCAATAATGCATTTTTAAGTAAAATAGAATATGATTTATACAATATTATTGTTAATAGGATGTCACAAATGTGCGCCGATAGCGCCCCTTCAATTTGACGCCTCTGGCAGTCACGCTTTTTGCCCACCCCTAGAAACTACCCTTATTGGGAGTTCTCTTTTTCCAGAATTCACTTCTTTGTCATCGTTACGACTGTTGGAATTTTGGTAATTTACAAGAATTGTATTGGATAATTTACATCTGAAAGAAGCATAGTGTCGCTTGTTGATTTCTGCCAACTCATAAACTACGTACCAGAGCTGTCATTTCGAAACGGTACATCAAATTTCTTTAAACTACACCTTTTATAATTAAAAGGATTCAACATGTTTCAGATGAGATTTAGATGCCAAAATCAATTTTGTTCCAGAACTGAATGTGCCCATCTAATTTTCTATGCAATGTGGAATATGAATGTACGTAAGATTTCATTTATCTACATACCGGTACATCTTTCCTTCCTTAGCGCTTCCTTCTTTTTTCGTCTTTTCTATATCTCGTCTTTTCAAATTGTGTCTGGCAAGACCTTTTTTCTTGCCCCCCCTTGGCCAAAAGTTGGGGGGGAGGAAATGCACCCCATGCCACCATCCCCCCCGGTTCCGACGCCACTGCATATATATATATATTTATAATATATATATATATATATATATATATATATATATATATATATATATATATAACACAAAGACGAGACACAATTTTCTACACAGAAATGGTTAAAAAAAAATCGTGAAGATGCCAATATAGGCCTATATGATTGTGAGATTGGCTATTAGTTAATCTGGAGAGAGAAACAACTGAAGATTATTGGATTATGTATCAAAGATGAAAAAATATCGCTTAATGGTGCAATGATGTAGCTTTTACACTCTTTACGAATTCATCAAGAAACTTTCATGAATAATATCCATGATAGGCCTATATACACAGTGACTATTATTCTTCGAAGGTGATTTAGTATAGTGAATGAAAAAGTGATATTCTTCAGAGAAGTAACTGAGAATTCTGATTTCTGACTCAATATATCAAATATCAGGGCAACTGTCTGTGAAAAACAGAGGTTTTGACTGAAGAAAATATGAAGTTCTTTGGAAAAGAAGATTTTGTGATTCATATAGCAAGTTTCATGGAAATGTGTACGTTCAAGAATTTGAAAATACCGCTCAAACTGAAACGAAACATTGTACGGCACTGATATGGGCCATCGGATGTCTGACAGATGTCTCTTGAGATGCCATGGTGATAGCATGGACCAGGTTATGACTGCCATACATGGTGATCTAGGAAATGACCACTCATGGCCCATCTTCGGCTAGCCATGACATTGCCATGTACTCGGTCCGTAGCTCATGGCAATAGCATGGACCAGGGCGTGCTTGCCATGCATGGCGATGTAAAGGAGGAACACTCATGGCCCATCTACGGCTAGCCATGATATTGCCATGTTATCGGTCCGTAGCTCATGGCAATAGCATGGACCAGGGCGTGCTTGCCATGCATGGCAATGTAAAGGAGGAACACTCATGGCCCATCTACGGCTAGCCATGACATTGCCATGTAATCGGCCCGTAGCTCATTGCAATAGCATGGACCAGAGCGTGCTTGCCATGCATGGCAATGTAAGGGATTGGATCACATGACCCGTCTACGGCTTGCCATGACATTGCCATGTAATCGGCCCGGTGCTCATGGCAATAGCATGGACCAGGGCGTGCTTGCCATGCATGGCAATGTAGGGGATTGACACACATGGCCTTTCTACGGCTTGTCATGACATTGCCATGCACTCGGCCTGTAGCTCGTGGCAATAGCATGGACCAGGGCGTGCTTGCCATGCATGGCAATGTAAGGGATTGACACTCATGGCCCATCTTCGGCTAGCCATGACTTTGTCATGCACTCGGCCCGGTGCTCATGGCAATAGCATGGACCAGGGCGTGCTTGCCATGCATGGCAATGTGAGGGATCAACACTCATGGCCCATCTCCGGTAGCCATGACATTGCCATGCACTCGGCCCAGTGCTCATGGCAATAGCATGGACCAGAGCGTGCTTGCCATGCATGGCAATGTGAGGGATCAATAGTCATGGCCCATCTTCGGCTAGCCATGACATTGTCATGCACTCGGCCCGGTGCTCATGGCAATAGCATGGACCAGGCCGTGCTGGCCATGCATGGCAATGTAAGGGATTGACACTCATGACCCGTCTACGGCTAGTCATGACATTGCCATGCACTCGACCCGTAGCTCATGGCAATAGCATGGACCAGGGCGTGCTTGCCAAGCATGGCAATGTAAGGGATTGACACTCATGGCCCATCTACGGCTAGCCATGACATTGTCATGCACTCGGCCCGGTGCTCATGGCAATAGCATGGACCAGGGCGTGCTTGCCATGCATGGCAATGTAAGGGATTAACACACATGGCCTTTCTACGACTTGTCATGACATTGCCATGCACTCGGCCCGGTGCTCATGGCGATAGCATGAACCAGGGCGTGCTTGCCATGCATGGCAATGTATGTGAGTGGCACACATGGCCCATCTATGGCTTGCCATGACATTGCCATGCACTCGGCCCGGTGCTCATGGCAATAGCATGGACCAGGGCGTGTTTGCCATGCATGGCAATGTAAGGGATTGACACACATGGCCCATCTACGGCTAGCCATGACATTGCCATGTAATCGGCCCGGTGCTCATGGCAATAGCATGGACCATGCCGTGCTTGCCATGCATGGCAATGTATGTGAGTGGCACACATGGCCCATTTATGGCTTGTCATGAGATTGCCATGCACTCGGCCCGGTGCTCATGGCGATAGCATGAACCAGGGCGTGCTTGCCATGAATGGCAATGTAAGGCATTGACACTCATGGCCCATCTACGGCTTGCCATGACATTGCCATGCACTCGGCTCGGTGCTCATGGCAATAGCATGGACCAGGGCGTGTTTGCCATGCATGGCAATGTAAGGGATTGACACACATGGCCCATCTCCGGTAGCCATGACACTGCCATGTAATCGGCCCGGTGCTCATGGCAATAGCATGGACCAGGGCGTGCTTGCCATGCATGGCAATGTAAGGGATTGACACACATGGCCTTTCTACGACTTGTCATGACATTGCCATGCACTCGGCCCGGTACTCATGGCGATAGCATGAACCAGGGCGTGCTTGCCATGCATGGCAATGTATGTGAGTGGCACACATGGCCCATCTATGGCTTGCCATGACATTGCCATGCACTCGGCCCGGTGCTCATGGCAATAGCATGGACCAGGGCGTGTTTGCCATGCATGGCAATGTGAGGGATTGACACACATGGCCCATCTATGGCTTGCCATGACATTGCCATGCACTCGGCCCGGTGCTCATGGCAATAGCATGGACCAGGGCGTGCTTGCCATGCATGGCAATGTGAGGGATTGACACACATGGCCCATCTATGGCTTGCCATGACATTGTCATGCACTCGGCCCGGTGCTCATGGCAATAGCATGGACCAGGGCGTGTTTGCCATGCATGGCAATGTGAGGGATTGACACACATGGCCCATCTACGGCTAGCCATGACATTGCCATGTAATCGGCCCGGTGCTCATGGCAATAGCATGGACCATGCCGTGCTTGCCATGCATGGCAATGTATGTGAGTGGCACACATGGCCCATTTATGGCTTGCCATGACATTGCCATGTACTCGGCCCGGTGCGCATGGCGATAGCATGAACCAGGGCGTGCTTGCCATGAATGGCAATGTAAGGCATTGACACTCATGGCCCATCTACGGCTTGCCATGACATTGCCATGCACTCGGCTCGGTGCTCATGGCAATAGCATGGACCAGGGAGTGCTTGCCATCCATGGCAATGTAAGGGATTGACACACATGGCCCATCTCCGGTAGCCATGACACTGCCATGTACTCGGCCCGGTGCTCATGGCAATAGCATGGACCAGGGCGTGCTCGCCATGCATGGCAATGTAAGGGATTGACACTCATGGCCCATCTACGGCTAGCCATGACATTGCCATGTAATCGGCCCGGTGCTCATGGCAATAGCATGGACCAGGGCGTGCTTGCCATGCATGGCAATGTAAGGGATTGACACTCATGGCCCGTCTACGACTTGTCATGACATTGCCATGCACTCGGCCCGGTGCTCATGGCAATAGCATGGACCAGGGCGTGCTTGCCATGCATGGCAATGTAAGGGATTGACACTCATGGCCCGTCTGCGGCTTGTCATGACATTGCCATGCACTCGGCCCGGTGCTCGTGGCAATAGCATGGACCAGGGCGTGCTTGCCATGAATGGCAATGTAAGGGATTGACACGCATGGCCCATCTTCGGCTAGCCATGACAATGCCATGCACTCGGTCCGTAGCTTATGGCAATAGCATTGACCATGCTGTCCTTGTCATGCAAGGCAATTGAAGGGGTTGACACACATGGCCCGTCTTCGGCTAGCCATGACATTGCCATGCACTCGGCCCGTAGCTCATGGCTATAGCATGGACCAGGGCGTGCTTGCCATGCATGGCAATGTAAGGCATTGACACTCATGGCCCATCTACGGCTTGCCATGACATTGCCATGCACTCGGCAAGGTGCTCATGGCAATAGCATGGACCAGGGCGTGCTTGCCATGCATGGCAATGTGAGGGATTGACACGCATGGCCTTTCTACGGCTTGCCATGACATTGCCATGCACTCGGCAAGGTGCTCATGGCAATAGCATGGACCAGGGCGTGCTTGCCATGCATGGCAATGTAAGGGATTGACACTCATGGCCCGTCTGCGGCTTGTCATGACATTGCCATGCACTCGGCCCGTAGCTCGTGGCAATAGCATGGACCAGGGCGTGCTTGCCAAGCATGGCAATGTGAGGGATTGACACGCATGGCCCGTCTCCGGCTAGCCATGACATTGCCATGCACTCGGCAAGGTGCTCATGGCAATAGCATGGACCAGGGCGTGCTTGCCATGCATGGCAATGTGAGGGATTGACACACATGGCCTTTCTACGGCTTGCCATGACATTGCCATGCACTCGGCCCGGTGCTCATGGCGATAGCATGGACCAGGGCGTGTTTGCCATGCATGGCAATGTAAGGGATTGACACACATGGCCCATCTACGGCTTGTCATGACATTGCCATGCACTCGGCCCGGTGCTCATGGCAATAGCATGGTCCTGCTGGTTTTTGCCATGCCTAATTATTCCACTCAGTACATGATAAATGGTAACATCCAGGCCCATGTGTGGCTAGCCATGAATGGCTAGCCCTGAGTACGCCTTGCATGGCCAGTGTATTTTGCATTTTGGCTGTGCTACTTGGGCAGGCGCGTGATTCGAAATACAATTTTCATAACTTTTTTACTACAAAAATGATATTAAGGATTGGAGAGTGCTAACATAAACAAATATGAGCAAAAGGAGTGACTTTAACATTGCATTATAGCAATGCGGAATATTTGAAAGTAAAATGTATGTCAAATATCGAAAATGTAACGTTATAAGGAAGGTATGAACATTGAGACGGGAAACGACCTATAAAGTCCCTATAAAAATCAACCAAAAGTTGTAATTGGTTATCTAATATTATGATTCATTCACTTAGGCCTACATTGGGAAACGACGCAATTCACTGATAGTGATAACTAAGATATATTGGGGTTTATTAAATGATTAATTTATTGATGGGATGTTGAAATGGAGATTTCTTCAAATGAATGAGATGGGATGATTGAAGCCTCAAGTTTTTTAGTAATTGGAAGGGCAGTGGCAAGGAAGCGGTCGTGGTCTACATTGTACATTGTAAACCACGGAAAATCCACAGTTATTTTTTATACTTTTGAAATGGAAAATATTAAATATTGGATCATTCTCAACAACTTGTAGGCATACTTTCCATGAAATATGTACTCTATTTTTCTCATAATTTTACTTTCACGTAAACCTATGTAATTGCTGAAATATTTATCCACAAATATGTAAAAGTATTAAAATGAAATATGTATCGGCCTTTGTATTCCCATAAATTCATTTCTTATTTGGTTATTGTGTAAACTTATTGAGTATAGTCTTGGAGCTGAAATATAAACTACCGGTACTAAAACATAATAATAATATATATATTTTTTTTTCAAGGTTTTTTATTATCACACAAGATACATATGTTCACATTTCATAGGCCCGCAAAGTCAAGAGTTGTGACTTGTCTGCGGGTCTATTTATATTTATAATACAAAATGATTATACTTAAATTTAGTTGTCTGGATAAAAATACATATTACACAAACACCCATACACACATGACACATACATATATTGAACGTATGTGTGGTGTCAAGGGTCACACACATAGGATACAAAATAATAATTACAGTACAACCTTGATAGTACGACGTTCAGGGGCGACAGTTAAATCGTCGTATTATCGCGATCGTCGTTATAAATGAAATGTATCCCTTTTTTTGAATTATAGGAAGATGAAGGATTTAGGAAAATTAATTACAATAAGATACTGTATTGTCGTCAACAATTGACATGTATGTTGTAGTCAGTACAGTTATAAATATAACAATATATATATATATATATATATATATATATTGGGTTTAACGACGCACTGTTATGATAACTGAGATCTAATGGCGTCGGATGGATGATTAATGAGTTGATGGGATGATGAGATGAAGGTTTTTGGGTAAATGCGAAGGATAGTGGGAAGGGAGCGGTCATGGCCGACTTACTGTATAGGAACCATCCCGGCATTAGCCTAGACTACAGAGGGAAACCATGAAAAACCCCTGTAAAGATGGTTGGCGGCGGGGATCGAACTGGGTTCGGAATTCCCCTCGCCTACCGGATCACATGAAGCGAGCGCGTTAACCACTAGGCTGCATGTGCCGGTATAATATAACAATAATTATTATTATGTATTAGGTTTGTCGGCGGGTAGGTTTTTTCCTACCCGTGTACCCGTCTGCATTACCGACTCCTACCTGGATTTACGCGCCAAAAAAATCATATTGGCCCTAAATCACCTTTATTCATGAGAAGATGCGTAATTTTCCCCAATCCGATCATCACTTTACAGCAACAAGACCTCCATCCTCAAGGCTTGGAAGCACACTAAGTCACTGACAAGAATGTTGCAATCGCAGGGACATGGGCCCCTACCAGTAACAGCTGATCATGGGTAGGAGGCCCCGTAGGAGGGGGGTACGCAAGACGTGCTGAGCGCATTTATTGATGCGACAAAAAATTATTCCAAAATGAAAGTATTTTAAAAAGGCAATAATGATCGCCTTTCGTTCTTAGAAGTCAAATGTGAATTCAATAATATTCCCTCTCTAACAGTGACAGGGATACGAACACATGTCAAAAGCACATTGATGCGACACTCAGCACATCTGGACAGCGTCGCATGGTTGCTATGGGCAGTGCAAGTGTGTGTGTGATACGAGAAAGAGCAGTGCATGCTGCAGTAGTGTGGGTGGGTGAGGGGGCGGGCTGGAGAGAGGAGAGCGCGTGAGGCGAGTCGTGAGCTTGAGCTTGACTGCATCTTTGCAACGAAGTGTACATATTATTATAATACAGTATTTATGTTGGAAGTTTTGCAATTAATTCGTCGTAGTAATTGCATTTTTGATACTTTGGGGACCATTTTAACCGTCGTATTATCGCGATCGTCGTTATAATGAGCGTCGTACTAACAAAATAAAATTACATTGAGTCTTATGGGGATTGGCCGGGACTATCTCAAAACGACGTTCTATCGCGATCGTCGTTGTAACGAGCGTCGGTCGTACTATCAAGGTTGTACTGTATACATAATTAATAACGATGAACATTCAATAAATCTAATGTATGTGTGGTGTAGAGGGCCACACATACGACATAAATACATGACTACACATAATTAATAGCTCTGGATAAAAATTTATATTTTATCCAACAATTGGGTGAGTCTCAAGAATTTAAAAAGCTTGTTGACGGTTGTTCGGTCATTCGCTAAAATGTTTGTAAGAGAATTACCCATTGCCAATTGTTGTCTTAACCTGGGGCCGAATTCACTAAAGGTCATAACTTTGATCCGGATCAAAGTTGCTACCAAAATATTACCGATCAACTTTGAAACCGACTCAAAGATAATCCCAATTCACAAAAAAAATCGCGTAGGTAATATCCCGGTATTAGCGTAATCGACAGTTCTACTTTATCGGCTACCGACCGCTTATGACGTAGCTCAGTGTGACGTCATGTCAGTACGAATTCAACCAATGAGAGCATTATGAGGGAAATTCGAATAGGATTCTCTTGACCAATGAGAGCAGAATGAAGGAAATTCGAACGCTAAAAAGGAATGGCAATAAACAAAAAGTAAGGTTTTTTCAACAGAACACAACAAATCCAACAAAGAACATTTTCTTTGTTGGCTTTTTGTTCGATTTTTCTCAGAAGTGGTTTTGCTGTATACAGGAATAAGTGAAAACAAATATTGTAAGTAAAATTGCTTGTTTTATTAGTTAATTTGTACCTACTGTATTCATTCATAGCATTTTCAAAAGGCTTTTAGCTGGTGCTCGTTTTATTTGATACTTACCTGTGTCTTTTTGCTTCCAATAAAGACAAATTCAATAATGAGCGACAACGGGAGTGATGTGGATAGGCCCACCTCCGCTGTAGGCCTCGAAGGTGAAACCACAAAAAAACGTGGCACTAACTTCAACGAGGAAGAGTTGAATGCCTTGGTGAATGGAGTGAGTAAGCGGTATGCCATCATCAATGGCAAATTCACTCCCACTGTAACGGCCAGCCGAAAAAAAAAAGCATGGGCGGAAGTGGCGGCTGAAGTAAATTCCTGCAACCTCCACAAAAGGACGGTTGCGGAATTGAAGATCAAATTCAAAAACCAGAAGTCAAGAGCGAAGAAGACCGGTGAGAGATAGGTTTTTCCAGAACTGCCATTAAGTTCACCACTTGCACTATTCCATCAAAGCCTAGAACTAAGCCTATAATAGTAATCATGAAAATAATAATGATAACAGTAATAATAGGCCTAATAGCATCTAGGCCAAGTCTACACGTATAGATGAGTTAGTGAGAAAGTTGAAATACAAATTAAGTTCAATTTCCAGTTTCTGAATACCGCCGGGAAATGGGAAGGACTGGGCGAGGAGGACCTTCACCAATAAAGCCATCTCCGCTCGATGAGCAGTTGATGGCTCTTGTTGGGGAGACGATGCTCCAAGGCATCCCAGGGGGGGGGGGTGGAAGTTGGAGGTGAAGAACCTGGCCAACCCATCACTTGTAAGTGAAAGTGGAAAACGTACCATTAAGGTTCAATTGATCAACTAAACGGCATTGCCATTTAGCCCACCCACACGGCCTGCATAGTAGATACATGAATAGTTGATACATAAATATAAATATATATATATATATATATATATATATATATATATATATATATATATATATATATATATATATATATATTCTGATCTCAATATAAATTCTGATTCTTGAACGTAGTATTTTGAATGGGCAAGATTGGAGGAATAAACATGTTATGTCTTCATTAGTCAACAGATTGGCAACATCCTAGCACGGCAAGTGCTATATCGACAGAACAATATTTGTAGGATTATTCTTAACTAGCAAAACGCCTTATATGCGTTGTGAGATGAGCTTAGAAGTATGGAAATGTAGAATTAAGAACATTTTGTCAGCTCAATTTACATATACAGGCCATGGATCACTTCAAAGGTTTAAAAATCGCGGCCGTCTGTTGGTATATGGACCTTGGTTTCCAAACAATCAAACCAGTGCCTTCTTCATATACATTACAGATTTTAAACGTTTTAATTTATTGGTGACACTTGTTGCTCATATTTAATAGTTCCTTAATTGCTTTCTTAATTGCTTTTATTGATGTGTAAAAAAGTACCTTAAAAATGCGTTTTCTTCGTTATTTCACATCCGATTGTTCCATAAATCGCTTAAAATAGGTATGATAGATCTTTCCACACTCAGTATAAATTTGAGAGCTTTTGAAAAAAATAAAATTCCAAGTATTTCTCCCCTGGCCTATTCTTATGAGGAATTTCCATACTTTCCGATTTTTTCCCGGAAAATCCGTTTGACCGATTTTTCTGAAAAACAATCCCAACCTATTCTGGTATAACACCAATTTGTAAACAAAGTTTCGAGTTGATTGAACCTGACCTTTTTCAATGGAACTTATCTTATTCGTATTCTCGTTTTCTCTTCTTTTTCAAATGTTAATTATTGATGACGTAGTAAAACATGATAACTTCTGTTTTCAGGCCCAATTCATATTGACCACCAGGGGCCGTACCGTATTACGGCGTATATATTTTACGTATATATTTTACTATTTATTCTACATATTTATTTTACGTACATATATATAGAGCGTATATTTTCATAAAATGTACATTCACGTTTTGAGATATGGCACCAACTTGAATTTGAAAATTAAAATCCCTACAAAAATAATCAAATACTAACTGAATGTATAAACACAAGAACGATACACACTATTATACATTTTTTTTCAAAAAAATACATATTTTCAACAATACCAAATTGAATAAAATCAGCAAAGCAATATTCTGACCGAAATGGTATTATTTACAACAAATTTCAATATTACTATTTAAATATTATTATTTGAATATATTAATTATTATTAACGATAAAAGTTTATAAAATTATTCTTCTGATTGATAATTGGATGAGCGAAGCGAAGACTCAATTTAACTAGACTCGCAAAAAATGTTTTTTTTTTTTCGCGCTCTACAGGTCAAAACGAAAATTCAAATTCAATTGAAACTTGGCATGCCCAAGTGTCATCATCTGGATTGAATCTCATTGATTTTTATGCGCAACCGATTGCACCACTTCTGAGAAACTAATTTTCCAAATTACCGATAAGAATAAGCCGGAGAAGAATTTTCGTACAAAAAAAGTCCTTCGAAAAAATTCAAATTCACACCGAATTTCAATTTAATAATGATACATATGATTCCAAACTTTCACTGAAATCCATTCACGCGTTTTGATATAAAAAAATATATAATGATATTTTTATACATCATTCAAAGCAATTAAGAAAACCAATTAAATCCAAGCAACAAGTGTCACCAATTAATGTAGAACGATTAAAACAAAGCCTTCTTTATTATCAAAGAAATTATTGAGAATGAGCAATGAATATAATTGGATCTCAATCCCCAATAATAGTTTAAATTGGTAGCGTTTTGTTTGTGTTTGTGTACTTTGCTGCTTTTGAATCGCACATGCGGTATGGTATAGAATTTTGGGGTTATTCCACTGATTCAATTAAAATTTTCAGATCACAAAAACGAGCAATAAGAAATATTATAGGTCAGAACAAGAAAAAAATTCTTCCAATAAACCCCACTGCAAACCTCATTTTATAAAACATAAAATTTCAACTTTTCATAGTATAAAGCCTATATAATGCAGTCAATATTAATTACAAAGATATTTCTTCACAGTCAAACTTTAAATAAAAACATACATGAACATGATACGAGGCAGAAAGAAAATCTCCATTCTAGAAAATATCGATCCAAATTAACACTAATCAACTCTAGTTATATAAATGAAGAATTATATAATATACTTCCGAATTATATTGAAAATATTGAAAAATTTGAAACTTTTCAATACAGATTAAAATGTCTTTTATTAGAAAAAACCTATTATAATATAGAGGAATATCTTGCTGATAAAAATTCAAGTTGATACAAACCTAATCAAAATCACAAATCAATATGCGAAGCGAGCAAAATATCTAATTTCATCATCTAAATTATTAACAAAAAGAGTAATAACATTCAATGTCCATAACATTCCATCGTCATTGTATGAAATTATCTTATATTCAATATGATACTAGTTTCGTGGGGTGAGGTATTTGGTTCATTTTAATTAATCTTTTTTTTATATATATATATATATATATATATATATATATATATATATATATATATATATATATATATATATATATATATTAGTGATGCCTTCGGGTAACAAATTAGGAACCGGGTACCCGCCGAAATTACCCGGGTATCACACGGGTAATTTAAAAAACTATATAAAACTAAAAACTATATGACTATATATGCTTCTCAGTTCTCGGTAAAGAATAGTATTTGGCATGGCAACTAGAGAGCTTTTGACAGGAGAGGGATGACCACAGATAACGGTAGGTGGTGCGACTAGATTTGACGAGCGCATTATGACAAGTTGAGGGAGGTCTGGAAAGGTAGGTCAAAAAACTTATGTAGAATGCGAAGTTGAATTTCTCTTGGTAGCTTGAGTGATTTATGAAAGTTATTTTCTATATTATAGGTACTGGTTAGCACAATTACCCGGAACCTAGACGGGTACCCGGGTACCCGGGTAACAGAATATTACCCGGGTAATGCATTACCCGTACCCGACCCGGGTACCCGGGTACCCGAAGGCATCACTAATATATATATATATATATATATATATATATATATATATATATATATATATATATATAAATATATATATATATTGTGTTATTGATGTTAATATTGGTTTCTTATATTGTTGTTGGAGTAAATTGTGTATATGTAATATTTTTTTTCCATTTGTGTATTAGTCATATATTTATCATATAATTTTCCCAACACCTTTATAATAAGGTAATGATTTTGTAGAAAAAAATTGGAAATAAAGCAATTATATGTTGATGAGTTGTATCAGTTAATGGTTCATAAACAACAAAAAAACATTTTGTTCAAAATGGATAAAATGCGCGGACGGCTGCAAGTTGTGGGCAGATCGGGAGCAGAATGCTAATTTCTGAGTGACTTCTCTGACAAAGTGAGCGACAAAGAAGAATGAATGAATGAATGTTGGGTTTAGAGGCCCGTCGACATCGAGGTCATTTTGCGCCTGTACGCTGTAATGAGCCGTTTGCTGATCATTTGAAATGATCGTGTCCGGTGATAATTTATTACCATGATGATCATGAAACCAACAATGGGTTGAAAACAACACACGAGGTGAGTTAGAGACACAACATTAAAACAGTTACGTGAATGACGTAAATGGTCAAACACAAACTCCATAAACATGAAACAAGTAAACAAACGCGTGTATGATGTAAAATGTCATACACACATTTCATGAACACAACACTGAACGACTGTGTGTATGATGTAAATCGTCATACACACACTGATACACTTGATAGCTGAACAAAATGATTGTATAAAAAACGTCATTTTGGTCGTTTGTTCAATAATAAAAGGATTAGATCTCGAGAGAGATGTATCGTAAAGTTAGGATAATGTCAAGTTTGCATTCATACTCACATACACACACACACTCATACTAATAAATACATGCATACAAACAGGAACATACACACGAGAGTTGCAACTAAAACTACGATCATCGTCAAGTCAAGTTATATCAAGTTCAAAAGTCCTGCTTTTCTTATGAACTCAAGAACACAGGATACGCTATCTGAGTTATCAAGTTAGACAAAGAAGGATGAGTTCGATCGTCTCTAGTTCCATTCTCATTTTATTTGATAGCAAATTACTGTCACGATCCTCAAAATGAAAGCGTCGATGTACTTTTGATATTTGCCGCTTAGTCTACGCTGGCTGGGTCGGGACATGTGTTCGCCAAGTGTCATGAGTACGGGAGACGGTCGCTCGGGACCGTGAATTGGTGCGATTGTGGCCTTTCCCGACGAAAAGAGCTACTTCTTATCTCATAGACATGTGATTTCTGTTGAACACACTTAATTCGTACAATCACCGTCGACTGCAGCACAATCGCTGACACGATTTTCAGCACTCGTAGCGGGCGTTGAAGGTACTACGTGGATAAAGGAGTGGGGATGAGAGTGGGGATGAATCTTTTTTTAACGTTGCGTGAATCGTCTTAGGTATATATCTTCAGTCTATGGATATACTTGTATTCACGGAAGGAAAAGTAGTCTTCCAACTGTGGGCTTGCAAAATATTTTCTAATTACATGATATCGCCGTACTTTATTTATTCATTGCTTTCGAATGAGATGTAGGTGTGCTTCTCATTGACCACCTCGTGATATATATATATATATATATATATATATGCACACATGCATGGCTTCAATTATTTCTCGAATTTTCTCACCTGGGTTATTATTCCTTTTTTTCAAACTTCGATCCAGGTGGGTTTTCTCGAAAGTGGGTCTTTTGTTTTGATAGTTTAGGAAACCAGCCAGGATAACACTTGAGTATACCAAGTTTGAACTGAGTTTGTACTTTCGGTTAACCTGTGGAGTGCGATCGGAAAAAAAAATCATTTTTTTCGAGTACGGCGAAATTGGGTCCTCGTTTTCCCCTATCCAATTATATATATATATATATATATATATATATATATATATATATATATATATATATATATATATATATATGAGTTAAGTACTGTCCAATCAAGAAATCGAACCTCACACCAACTAACCGGTGTTACAGAAAATCGCTGAATAGTTTTGGCTTGATCGTAGAATTAGATAAGAGGTTTGTTTGTGGAAATCATACTCCTGTTCTGATCTAGCGGAAGGAGTAGGCCTACTAACAATATTGAGATATTACTTACGAAGTGCTATAACGAATGCAGTTAAGAATTTCAAGATAAGACATATGAGCGAAGCTGATTTTTGGAACTGAATCCGATATCCTGACCAAATGAAAATAGCACCAACGGATGTTCCTATAAGGCACTAACGATTGCAGTTGGATTTTTCAAGATCGGAGATATGGGAGGGGCTGGCTTGAAATTGGCAGATAAGATAGACAACGCGTTATAGGGAATTAAACAAACTGGTACTGACGAATGTCTCTACGGAACTAACGGGCACTAACGAAGCACTAACGAATGCCGTTGGAATTTTCGAGATCGGAGATACATGAGGGGCTGGCGTGAAGTTGGCCCCCCAAATGGTATCGCGTTACAACGGCGTACCATGAGCGGTACTAACGAATGTTTCTACGGCACTAACGGGCACTAACGAAGCACTAACGAATGCCGTTGGAATTTTCGAGATCGGAGATACATGAGGGGCTGGCGTGAAGTTGGCCCCCCAAATGGTATCGCGTTACAACGGCGTACCATGAGCGGTACTAACGAATGTTTCTACGGCACTAACGGGCACTAACGAATGCCGTTGGAATTTTCGAGATCGGAGATACATGAGGGGCTGGCGTGAAGTTGGCCCCCCATATGGGAACGCGTTACAACGGCGTACCATGAGTGGTACTAACGAATGTTTCTACGGCACTAACGGGCACTAACGAATGCCGTTGGAATTATCGAGATCGGAGATACATGAGGGGCTGGCGTGAAGTTGGCCCCCCAAATGGGAACGCGTTACAACGGCGTACCATGAGTGGTACTAACGAATGTTTTTACGGCACTAACGGGCACTAACGAAGCAATAGCGAATGCCGTTGGAATTTTCGAGATCGGAGATACATGAGGGGCTGGCGTGAAGTTGGCCCCCCATATGGAGAACGCGTTTGAACGGCGTACCATGAGCGGTACTAACGAATGTTTCAAATAACAGCTCGAAGTTGTGCAAAGTTCACATCCATTTCTACGATTTTGGGTATCAATGTCGAGATTTCTACAAATACAAAACATAGAACTGTTCTTTATTGATGAAACACCAAAAACTGCATGCGTTTATCTCTTATGGTTGCATCACAATCGTGATAATACCGAGCCTCCGCGAGCCGTTGTAAATGGTAGTTGTGCTTCAGCCTTAAAACCAACTAATTGTGTTGAGTTGATAAATATTGTAAGAGCTCAAAAGAAGCAACTCCACTGGTATTGATGAGGTTAAGGTAGAGGTAATAAAGCAATGCATATTATCATTTGTACATGTATTGCATCAATTAATAAATCAAACTCTAAATAGTGGAGTTTTCCCAGACTATTTGAAAGTAGCCATTGTTAAGCCTGCATACAAGAATAAAGGGGATAACAAATTGATGGGCAATCATCGACCATTGTCAATGCTCACAATATTTTCCAAAATATATGAAAATGTTATTAAAATTAGAATCACTTCATTCATTCAAAATAACGCACTATTCAACTCGAACCAGTTTGGTTTTCGAGACAGAATTTCAACCATAAATGCAATAGATGATAGCATAGCTAATATTTTGAAATCAATGGACAGTAAAAAAGTAACACTGGCTGTATATTGTGATCTGCAAAAGGCATTTGATTGTCTTGACCACAAATTATTATTACTTAAACTAGAACGTATGGGAATACGTGGCATAGCGAATGATCTAATTGCATCATACTTAGTTTCTAGAAAACAAATGGTGCAGTTAATACATAACAATAAGAATGGTTCATCCGAAATATTCAACTCTATAAAAGCTGAGATACAGTGTGGGGTACCACAAGGCTCTGTCTTAGGTCCTTTATTATTCATCCTTTATATGAACGATTTGAACATTGATGTTCCATATTCAAATTTGACCATGTTCGCAGACGACACAACTATTGTGATAAATAGTAGCGACATAACAAACGCAGCTCAATCAATGAATTCAGCATTGCACCAAGTGAGCGCATGGTTCAACATAAATAAACTAGTTCTCAATAATGCCAAAACTAATTTAATATGTTTTGATAATAAACATTGAAATAAAGGAAAGGAAAACAGGATTATGCCAAACATTGTGAATGGTTGTGAAACCATAATATCGATAAAATCGACCACCTTTTTAGGATTAAAAATTGACGAAAATATTAATTGGAACAATCACATTGATGACTTAGTTATAAGACTGAACAAAGCATGTTACGCTCTTCGCATTCTGAGAGACCAATTTAAAACACACCATAATTATGAAAACCATCTATTTGGGTTATTTCGAGTCATTGTTGCGGTATGGTATCATCTTTTGGGGGGAGTATCATGTTCCAATTTAATTTTCAAAATACAGAAAACCGCAATCAGAGTAATTTTTGAAAAGTGGAGACGTTTTTCATGTAAACAATTATTCAGAGAGCTTGATGTGTTAACTACTCCAGGTCTATACATCTATGAGACAGTAATCACCATAAGAAAAAATATATCTAATTCTCACTTAAATTCAGACATTCACAATCACATGACCAGATCTAGAGCTAATATACATAACGCATACTATAGAACAACGCTGTGTTGTCAGGATTGTACTTTCAAGGGTATTAATTTTTATAACATGCTTCCTGATTATATTCTATCTATTGACTCCCTAAATCTTTCTAAAGTTCAATTGAAAAAGTTTTTAATCTTCAACTGCTTTTATTGTGTAAATGAGTTTATTGACACGTGCAAGAATAATGTATTAGTAGCAAAAGAAATGACTGTAAATGAGTGTCCATGGTGAATGAAAGTGTGAATGGGTTGTATGTTGTGTATGAATGTGTTTTTTATATAACTCATAAACATAGTTTTCTTAGTATTACATTTCATTATGTAAATTCTTATATTGACGTGCCATATATTTCTACATGAACTATTTTATAGAATGTATAAATCCAATTGGCAAATAAAGCAATGAATATGAAATGAAATGAAAAGTCCGACGTGAACTCATTAATCTTAGAGGCTAACCGTCAAGTGGCCCTAATGTCGGAGTATTGTAAGAATAATCGCCTGGCCCTTCAACAACTGAAACTTCCTACTTATACTTCCACACCCAACATAGCAAACCCACCCACAGCCCCCTTATTCGCCTCAATGGCTCCAGTACTGCAAGAGACTGCAGTGTACAATTCCTGGGAGTTGATATAACTGAGTCTCTGGACTGGTCCCTCCATATAAATCAACTTGCTTCAGACTCCCAAGTGGCCGCTTCATGCTACGGGGACTGAAAATGACTGTCAGCCACTCTTCCCTTCTTCTTGTATATCACTCTTATTTCCTCTCACATCTTCTCATATGCTATTCTTTTCTGGTGTCACTCTCATCACGCCCACAGACTTGTTATCATACAAAAACGTGCTAACCGAATTCTTGCTGGTATATCTAGACGTCAGTCATGCAAACCTCATTTAACTAACCTCAAAATTCTAACCCTTACCTTTGGCTGCAGCTACTTTTACCCACTCTAATCCCGATCTATTTCCTCAAAACTCTACAAACCACTCTCACCAAACTAGGTCCAGCTCAGGCATCTTCATGCACTCCTTCAATCACAGCTTCTACAAACACAGCCCCACGTATCTTTGTTCCAAAATCTACAATAAACTTCACCTCATATTCTCAGCTCTTAGTCTCCTACGTCCTTCAGACACAACCTTAAAGCGTTCCTCCTCATAAAACCTTACTAGAAACTAGACGAGTTTCTGGGTACAACTTGAATCTAACCCTCTCACACATTATGTGCTATTATTACATATCTTACCTAAATGGTCATGACACTGTTTTCTGCTAATGACTCTGTATTCTTATTCTTCTGTGTCATATTTTTATTTTTATTTTTCATTTTATATTATTATTTTTATATTAATATCAACTATATACTATGTAAATTTTACTCTGACGATACCCATACTTGTATTATTAGATGAGCGTAGCGAAGATTTTCACTGAACTCTTACGGAACTTTGTCTGTGCGTTTTTTGTTTTTTTTTTGTTTTTTTGTAAACACTGCACAGGTCGCAGGGTTTGACCGATCGACATGAAACTTTTTTTTCATATGCAAACTTATCCAACTTAGAACTGTATAATTTTGAGGTCTAATCGGTTGGACCATTTTTGAGAAACATCATTTAGAAGTTTCTAAAAACCCCGTAAGATTTGGCTGGACGGAAAAAAATGAAAAAAAAATCTCTTCAATATGATTCAAATTTTCCACAAATGTGAACACAAGAATAATATACATGAATAAAAATTTGGTTTGATATTCGGATCAGCCGTTTTGGAGAAAATAATATGATAAATGTATTTTTTTTCATCGAAAAGATAGAAATATTAGTTGAAAAATGTTGCATTATCGAAGTCACGGCTTTCTAGATTCATTGACATCGGATGAAGTTCATTTAAAATGTTCAAGGCTTGTAGAGTTTTCGATTATACTTTATATAGATATCTCGCTCATCGTACAACGCACATCCTGCGTTTGCCTAGTGTACTAGTCAACGGGATGAAAATAAATACAATACAATACAATACGAAAATAAATACAAGGTATTTAAAGCAGGGACTCGGAAGTGAAATCGAAATCGAAATTAATTGATATTTTTGTGGAAGTGGAATCGAAATTAAAATTTTTAATCCACGTTCATGAGAACTGGAATCGAAATCGAAATTATTATTCTGAGATTGTCCGAAGTAAAATCGAAATTGGAATCGATATATATTTTTTTTCATCAGAATTTTTTATTCTAGTCGAATAGATTATTCAATGAGTAATTTTATTCTCTGTTATTATATGTAGATAAAGCTGGTAGTAAAACTTGACATTACGAGGTGAGCTCAAAACCGCCGAGTAGTTGCGATGTGTGGTGGGTATGGTGGAACAGGGATGGTTTCAAAAGAACTTTGCCAACACTAAACCTGTCTGTAATACCGCTCTCTAACACGTGTCTAAGTGCACCTGTGAGGTTATTGAATGCTGGAAATTCCATACAAGATTCATAATGGAGAGATTATCTTTTCACCAAACGAATACATTCTTGGCCTACGACTTTTTGTGTTCCAACTCGTATTCCTGTACGGCGGACTGCAATACCAATACAATACCGTTATATTTTATTTAACGTTTGGTTAAATTCGTGGAAAACATTAATAATGTCATACCTCACAAAATACGGGAAGGGTTGGTACTTGCTTCTTGATTGTAACTACAGATTGGAGTCTAGGTAGCCGCATTGTTTACTAAACTGATGTGTCTTCAGTTGTGGTTCTTTTCTCATGCTGTTCGCATGTGATTGTTGCATTCGAGGGGTGAATAAAAACATAAGTTTGACACACATTAGCAGATATTAGACATTACATCTTCGAGTGTTTTAATTATGCTCGTTATCTCTCTCTATATGTCTTTGCTTTCATTCTGTTGGTGAATTTGTAGTTTGTAAATCTGCTTTTGTCTATGAAAATGTGTTGATCAGTGTAAATAATGATGTGTAAATAAGATGAAGAAGATGTAAATAGTTTTGTAAATACTCCAACTTTTATTTATCAATTCAAAACAATGGGAAGACCAAAAGTGAATTTAATTCGTGATTTTTTCAAATTCAATAAGCTGACAGATGAATCCACTTGTGATGTGGAGGGATGCGGCTCGAAGATTAAGGTAAGCCGCTGACAAGGTTGCTTTCTCTAATTATTAAATACTTCGGTGAAAATGAAAATAGTTGAAAGCGAAATTACAGCTGAAGGAAATTCAATGAATCACAATTGAATTCGTTTCTCAATTAAATAATTGAAATTAAATGATGTTCTCAATTCTTATTTCTCAAAGTATAAAATGAAACCTTGTGAGATTGGACATTGCAATAATTTAGAATTTAAATATTCAGCTTCTTTGTTATTATTATAGTTTTTTTTCAAAGTTATTAATCCTATTTGTACCATCAAATCTTAGCTCATTGTAAATTGTAATCTAGATGAAGATCACTTCATTACAGTATAAGTAGCACAGTAGTGTTATTAACTTATTTTAGTACAAAATATCGCAAGAGGTTTTGATCGAGTATAAAATGTAATCTCGAATCATAGACAACAATCCATTCAGTTTATTGTTTGATAGTTTGGTACTCGAACAAATCAAAGTCAATTATCTTTTTTTTTTTGACTCGTAAGACTTTTGATCACAGCGAACACAAGTCGTATTTCAAATTTCAAATATCAACAAATTGATCATCAAAGTTTGGGAGTAAACTGTCTCGTAATATCGTCTCATCCTACACAGAGACTATAAAATGAATACATATGTATTCATTTCATAATCAAATCATAGCGTATTTTTACAAACAATATCACGTAATTTGACGTATATTGGATAAAATTGTTTCATTTTTCATAACTCTAGGCCTACTATCTAGGATCTTTGTGGACTAACTTCACTATTCTCTCCACTGTAGGGCGATTACTCATCTAATCTTGAAAAACATGTACAGAGTCATCATCCTGACGTATACGCCCAATATATGTCCACGAAACTTCAAACGCGAAAAAGACCAGCAGAACCAACGAATAATCAACCAGCCAAAAGACAAACCACAATGAATATGTTTAGTCCAGCAATCAAGAATATCAAGTTGGATAAGTCGACGTTACGTGATGCTTGCGTAGAACATATTCAAGATGGCGGATAGTGTGGTTCATCGTACAGAGCTCTCCGAATTATTAAATGAACTAAGTGATCTAAAACTGATAGAACTTCAGAAAGAGTGTATTAAACTAGGTGTGGATAGAACTGGGAAGAAAGAAGAAGTGATAGACAAACTCAAGTGCGCAATAGATAGGAACTACAAACCATAAGCACTCGTCCACACCAGAAGAGGTGTGACTGCGAGTCGCTCAGGAAAGAAGTCGAACTTTTGGAAGAAATTATCGCAGTGAAAGATAAGCTACTGGATGAAAGGAAGAACAGGGTAAGAGATCAGGAAGAGATGAATAATCTGCTTAGAGAAAAGATCTCCACATCGTACGAGAATGTACAATCCAGATCAAAGACGGGTTGGCCTATAATTGGGAACAAGCCTAGGCCTAATGCCTGCGACCTTAACCGACCGAGCCATTGTGAACAAAACTTCGTACAACAAACGCACGCGAGAGCGGTAGAGGGCGACAGCAGTAGTGAAGTGGTGGACCTTGAAGGGAATGAAATGCTTTTCAGTGAAAAGGAAAATATGAACTATCAGTACAATGCCTACAAACAGAAACAGAGTGAAAAGTATATGGAACAAAAAAAAAGCGTGTTAGTACAAGAGTACCGGTAGTACATACCTTAAATGAGGACAAAGACGATGAAGAAGTGGAGTTAATAACAAAGGAAGCAAAAGATGAAAAATTCCGACGAATATTGACTCAGAAACAGAAACAGAAAAAGATGACAGTGACAGCATCATTCAAGAGAGGAGAAGTGCTAGTGATAGGAGAATCAATGATCTCAAATGCGGGAGAAGTGTGTTGCAATAATGGATGTGAACTGTAGTCGGTAAGCATCTGGTATGATATTCATATCCCGTGGGCTCCTTCGTGAAATTGGAATCGAAATCAAAATCGAAATGTAGTATTGTTGGAGAAGCGGAATCGGAATCGAAATTTTTTATAAACCAATGTTGGAAGTGGAAGTGAAATCGAAATCGAAAAACATTTCACTTCGAGTTTAAAGTTTAAAGAGTTCAAGAGTTTAAAGTAACTTTTCAAGATGACGACCGAAGTCAAGAAAGTAACGAGGGGAAGACCAAGATTGGGACTGAAAACCAATAGTGGGAATGAGATAGTGCTAAGTACGGTACCATTGCCGAAAGAATTGAATGTAATTTGTGGTATGAAGTGTGGATTAGGAGTGAAGGTCAAGGACAGAGCAATGCAATGCTGTTCAGAAAAATGTTCGCAATGGTGGCATATAGCGTGTGTAAATATAAGTACTGCACAGTACAAGTGTATTCAAAATGTACCAGGCTTAAAGTGGAGCTGTGGAAAGTGCAGGGAAGGAGAAGATAAGAAGAAAAGGGAAGCATGTATTGAGGGAAAAAAAAATTAACAAGGGAAAAAACGAGAATATCCCTAAAATTATCATGAATGAGGAGAAAACGAATGGGAAACAATTGGAGAAAGGGAAATATGCCGAACAAAGTAAAGTTGAATGTTTGAGAAGTATGAATAACGAAGAAGAGCAGACGCGGAAGAATATAAACGCAGAGGAAACGCAATTGAAGTTTATTCCAGGAGAACAAATGAAAGACAAAAATAAAGTCAGCAAATTTGCTGAAGTCGAGATGGAATCTGTTGGATCTAAAGAGGAAAGTAAACAAATAACCAAAAAGAATATTGTACTGCTGGGAAGCTCGATTGTTCGTGGAACAAGCGTCGGCACGGGATCCAGTGTAGAGGTGGATGTGAGACCAGGAATTGGAGTATTCAGAATGAGGAGAGTGGTGGATGGAATGAAGAAAAGTGAAGTCGGTGGAAAAGGTATTATTCTGATCGTAGGAGGAAATGATTTGAAAGAGATGAGACAAAGAGAGGATGGACAGGATATAATGAACAAAGGAATGAAGGAATTGATTGAAGCTGCGAAAAAGAAGTTCGGAGTAAGTCGAGTTGCAGTTAGTGGGATTATATACAGAAAAGATGAAAATAGAGAGCTAATTGGTGGAGTCAACGCTGCTACTGAGCGATTGTGCATCAGAGAACGAGTGGTGTAAAGTAAAAAAGTGGAAGTAAAAAATACATCAAAAATAACATTAGTTAATTGCGGAAGTATATGCAATAAACTCGACGAATTAAGAACAGTAGTAGACACTATGAATCCCGATATTTTCGTACTTGTGGACAGGCGCGGCTCGTCAGGTGAGGCCAATGCGGCCAGGCCTCAGGCGTGGTCTCAGTTCTGAGGCTGAGAAAAAAAGTCTTTCAAAATATATATATATATATATATATATATATATATATATATATATATATATATATATATATATATATATATATATATATATATAAATGTATCAAATTATTTTCACGGGAATGCCGCGTTTGCTGTTTCGTGACGAAATTGCGGTCCTTTCGGGGACCTTGTCTCTCACTCCGACGTTTCGGCAAGATGCCACTTGCCATCTTCAAGGATTCTCTTTAACTTCTTCTCTGCACAAAGCTCGTAGGTCGAATGAATCGGAACGCTGCTGGCTTGGCTTATATACCCAAGTGGTAAGGGCTCGTCTGTGATTGGTTCGAGTTGTTGACCAATGGCCGCCCGACCGTTTTCCCTTCGGTCCGCCGCGGCTCCTGGGTCTCAGGGTGCGTTGATCTACGTGATGTTCGCGGCTCTCACTCCGAAACGTCGGAGTGAGAGACAAGGTCCCCGAAAGGACCGCAATTTCGTCACGAAACAGCAAACGCGGCATTCCCGAGAAAATAATTTGATACATTATTCAGTCCGCGAGAACATCCGTTACAACATATATATATATATATATATATATATATATATATATATTATATATATATATATATATATATATATATTATATATATATATATATATATATATATATATATATATATATATATATATATATATCTATATATATATATATATATATATATATATATATATATATATATATATATATATATATATATATATTATATATATATATATATATATATATATATATATATATATATATATATATATATATATATATAATATATATATATATATATATATATATATATATATATATATATATATATATATATATATATATATATATTATATATATATATATATATATATATATATATATATATATATATATATATATATATATATATATATATATATATATATATATATATATATATATATATATATATATATATATATATAGGTATATATATATGCAAGACATACTGCTACAATGCAGTCTCTGTAATATCCGAAGACCTTTCTACATTCAAAACCTCAAGGACTAAGGTCAATTTTCATCTGAGGGTCAATGTTTTTCGTGCGTGGTTCAGGAAAATGTTTCTAGCATGTGTACTGTGGATGAGGCCCCGTATGATTCGGCCTAGCTTGTTATGCTGGTACAATAAGCAGTGCGACGTTGCATTGCTATCTTTCGCCATTTTCCGCTAGCGAAATTGCTGCGAATTCGCTATTGTGGCAACAGGGTTAGAGACCACAGGATCGATGATTGATACTGGAATGCACTAAAAACCATTCTTGTGGAGGCGAGAGCCAAATTTGTACCTACAAATTTACTGCCAAACTTGGGTGATCCATTATTCTATAACAAGAGATAAGGGACCTCAAAAGGAAATGCAGAAGAGCCTACCCCACCAGAAAAGAAGATAAAAGTGTAAATGACTTCACAAACCTTACCCAGTGTTGGGGAAGTTCACTTTTGAAAGGATCTTTTTAAAAGTTCAGTTCGTTACAAATAAAACGATCTTTTTAGAAGTTCAAGTTCGAATTTTTGTCTTCAGGGTAAAAGTTCAAGTTCAAATTCAAAAAAATAAAAGTTCGTTTAAAAGTTCGAAAAAAAGAAAAATTATCACCGTATTTTTATTTTCAGCTATATTTTATTAATAATATGTAGGCATACCTAGTATAAAAGAACATTCAATAATGATGTATAAAACAGGTAATACAATAATAGAAAGGCATTTATTGGCAAATTTCCAAATGATTGGTTGTTAACATTGATATGAATAAGCACTACAACTTGTACTTTCAATAATTTGACATCCAGTTTCTGGTACAAAAAAATACGAAAATAGGACCTATCCTATGAAAAAGGTGACGACATTAATTTCCGTATAATATACATCAACATAGTAAAGCAATATTTTAATGATTACAGACATCAACAAATAGGAACTTTTCAGGAGTACAGGCTTTCTATAATTATATATAGAATTCATAATTATTGGCAAGATAAAAATAAGTAAACTACAGTAATGGATATAAACAATAGATAATGATTAAACGAACACAGCGTTAATACTCATACCGCTACTGTGAATATGCAAAAGCATCTAATCAACAACATACACGTTCATCATTCAATTAGGCCTACTTGGTCATTCCAATTTTGAGCATTAGCTGATTTTCGAAGTTGTCATCTGACAATCTACCCCGTTTACGAGTAAAGATATCCCCTCCAACACTAAATACCCTTTCAACTGCTGCACTAGATGGGATCGCAGTGTTATATTTTAGGAAGAGGCTCTTAATCAGAGGAAATGAGTGAAGATTTTGTAACTCTCCTGATGGGAAACTGGTGTATCTCTCAATTTCCGCTTCCCAATCTGATCGACCAGAATCCCGGGCCGATGGACTCTTGAAGTCAAATAGACCGTCGTCTAACTCTTCTTCGGCCGCCTCTGTTACTTGGGGTGGTGCAGCTCTTAGACCTGCTGCGCTAGCTGCAGCCAGGTTCAGCCAACTTCTTGCCTGTCGCTGTCGACGGGTATCTTTGATCCAGTTGAACTGGTATTCAGGATGTAGCACTGCTGCCAAAACAAGGTCTTCGCGGAACCACTGTTTGCTGAACCTAAAACACGAATTTGCATGTACAAACGAATTATAATAAGTTTATAGCTTATGATAAATTCTCAGGAATGAAATATTTATATATTTCTTACCTGGCATCGATGGACGTAATCAGTGCCTCAATTAGTGGCTGGCATATGGTGATGGCTTCATCACCTTGCATTACAACCAACCGTCTTCTCAAAGCATGTAGTATGGGCAACAATATGCCCATGTAGGCTTTCAATTCTCCTTGCAACCGGTCCAGTGACGTAGCTACAGGCTTCATGACCTAAATAGTGGAGAGATCATGATTTATTAAATATGTACATGATTCAAACTTAGTCTGAAGTGGTCAGGACAATTTTTTTTATATATAAAAATGTATTTGTGTGGTAGACTGGGGTAGCTAGTAGTATTACCGTGCAATATTCCCTGATGAAATTGATGTCCGTTTCTCGTAACCGAGGAAGACCAAGTTGGTCACAGATATCGTCGAAACAGTCTCTCTTATCCACCAATTTCCTGTTAATGCAGCTGAGGGAATCAAAGAGAGAATTCCAACGGGTGTCGTTCGGTTTAACCAAGTAAATTCCCAGCTTCTTCTTAATCAGGTCACCGTGGAGGGAGCTTGAACTCTGCTTATTCCATAACGCAGTGCAGCGTGCTAATGCACCTCTAGATACTCTCTTATACAGTGGGTCTTGATCCGCCCTACGGGTGTCTGTAGTTGCTATCAAGTTCATAGTGTGCGATGCACATCTCTCGTGGTTGGGTAGGTGATATCGGTGTGTGACTGTACCTGCGTCATCCCTTTCAACCTCGCCTTCTTCAATCATTTCCCCGATATTAACAAACTCAAAGTCTTCATCTACGTCGTCTGGCTCATCACAGAAAACGCTATATAGAGAAATTCAATTTACATGAACACAGTGTTACAATACATGAACATCAAAATTTATCTCAAAGTGTGAAATAGACATGTGGATCCAATATCAGATCTACATTGACCATCAATCGTAACAGTAAACATACCGAAAAGCTTTTACGAAATTGGAACCATTATCTGTCGTAGTACCCACAATCTTGTTCTGTATCGCAAATTCTTGGTTGATTGCTTGCAACATTTTTGCTATTTCAAGGTAAGTATGTCGACCCAACATCCTTCTGCAGGCTAACACTGCGGTCTTGCGAGCCAGTGTCAGTTCGTCAATCCAATGGATTGTGACTCCCATGTAGCTCCTAAGAGATAATAATTATATGTGGTATGACTGAAGACATGTTTTTTTTCAACGTAAAATCACGCAGTAATTCTTATTATTTACCTGTTAAATCCTTTCCAACAGTCTGCTGTAGTTGCTACATATTTTGCTGTGGAAACAGTATCTTTAATTGATTCAACAAATGCCGTGGCCTCAGATTCAATTTGTTTAACAAGAGTTTTTTCTACATATTACTGTTTTATCCGGTTGTAGGCCAGTAACCAGATCTTTGAATTCATCTCTTTCCACAATGTTGAATGGATGTAATCCTTTTATCACGAAATTTGTAACAAGCCGATTCACTTTTTGCTGTGTCACAAATCGTGCCGCACTCATATCATTAATTTTTAGTTGTTTCTGCTTTGGTTCTACAGTTTGTAAATCTTCGTTGGAATGTCTTTTTTTCCTGAACCAATCACTTCAAGCTTCGACAATTGAGACGAATGATACGCCTAGAAGAGTGCAAAAGAATAGTGAAAAATACGAATGAATTTCCTAAGAGAACTGGGAAGCTAGGTGACTGGACGTAAAAAATGCTCGAATGAGTCAGCTTTATTTTGCTGCTGAATCTTCCTTCTCTGTGCACCACTTAAAAACACAGTTTATTTCGAGACCCAATATCGACAGCCCACAAATCACACCCACCCTACACTTGTCCCTCCTGAGACACAACTAACTAATTCACAACAGCAAGTCAGTAACAGACATAATTCATTTGATCATGTGTCATATTTACAATAAAAAACGTCAAATTAATTTCTGAAAACAGCCACTTACGCCACTGGTGACAGCCGTTAGTCCGATCTATTATTTTATCAAAATCACGACATGTGAAACCGAAACTATGAACACGAAACAACTATGGTAAAAAAGTTAAGCCTACAATTTCATTGAGAAAGATTGCTTACCGTAATGTGTCGTTTCAGGTTTGATGACGATGACTTGTTTGCCGAAATGAGTTTTATTACTGGCGCACATAGCAAGCACTTGACTTTGAATGCATCTCCAGTAATATTTTTTTCCTCAAGGAAAAAAAAAATCCTGAAGTTTGGCCATGGAAGACGATTTTGACCGTGGCCTAGAGTGGTCGCAGATCCAACTTCTCGTTCTGGTTCTCGCTCGGTACGGGTACTTACAGTAGGCCTAACACCACTTACGCTAGCCACGCTCTCATCCACCTGAAGTTCACCATCAATGTCCTCTTGATCAGACATTGTAGATCATTACTATCTTGTACGGACACTAATCACACGATAACGTAACGACGGGTTTAGAGAGAAATAATAGTATGCACTTTTACTTCCCAAGTTCCCTATCAATACGTACACACTAAACTGCAGCGACTTCAAGATCACGGCACGCTCGGTCTATTATCTATACGTTGTAACTTTAATACAGATTAAGCTAAGGCAGGTTTCGGTGCACGCACGACCGTGCCAAAACGTTCCCGAGCCGGGGAATCACCACATCAAGACGTACATTCGGCCAATAGATCGGCACTCGGCCCGGAAACAAACGAAGTGCAATCTTGTATGGTATCATGTGCAAGTACCAACCAAAAAAATATGGACTTTCAAACGAACGTTCTGAACCTTAAAAGATCGCGGAAAAATCGATCTTTTATCAAGTTCACGTTACTGGTGCGTGAAAGTAACGCGTTCATCAAAAAGTTCGAAAAAAACGAACGCGTTCGCGCGAACGCGTTCGTTTTAAAAGTTCATTGCCCAACACTGACACTGCACAGGTCGCAGGGTTTGACCGATCGACATGAAACTTTTTTTTCATATGCAAACTTATCCAACTTAGAACTGTATAGTTTTGAGGTCTAATCGGTTGGACCATTTTTGAGAAACATCATTTAGAAGTTTCTAAAAACCCCATAAGATTTGGCTGGGCGGGAAAAAATTGAAAAAAAAAATCTCTCCAATACGATTCAAATTTTCCACAAATGTGAACACAAGAATAATATACATGAATAAAAATTTGGTTCGATATTCGGACCAGTCGTTTTGGAGAAAATAATATAATAAATGTATTTTATTCATTAGATGAGCGTAGCGAAGATTTTCACTCAAGTCTTACGGAGCTTTGTCTGTGCGTTTTTTTTTTTTTTTTTTTTTTTTTTTTTTTTTGTTTGTAGACACTGCACAGGTCGCAGGGTTTGACCGATCGACATGAAACTTTTTTTTATATGCAAACTTATCCAACTTAGAACTGTATAGTTTTAAGGTCTAATCGGTTGGACCATTTTTTGAAAACATCATTTAGAAGTTTCTGAAAAACCCATAAGATTTGGCTGGGCGGAAAAAATTGAAAAAAAATCTCTTCAATATGATTCAAATTTTCCACAAATGTGAACACAAGAATAATATACAAGAATAAAAATTTGTTTTGATATTCGGACCGGCCGTTCTGGAGAAAATAATATAATAAATGTATTTTATTCATCGGAAAGATAGAAATATTAGTTGAAAAATGTTGCATTGTCGAAGTCACGGCTTTCTAGATTCATTGACATCAGATGAAGTTCATTTCAAATGATCAAGGTTTGTAGAGTTTTCGATTATACTTATATAGATATCTCGCTCATCGTACACCGCCACATCATGCGTTTGCCTAGTCGAAAAGATAGAAATATTAGTTGAAAAATGTTGCATTGTCGAAGTCACGGCTTTCTGTAGATCAATTGACATCGGGATGGAGTTCATTTCAATATGATCAAGGTGTGTAGTAGTTTTCGATTATACTTTATATAGACATCTCGCTCATCGTACAACGCACATCCTGCGTTTGGCCCTAGTAATATACACGAGGAACCAAAAAAAAGGCATTGTGAAAATATACACAAACACACACACACATATATACTATATATATATACTATATATATATTAATATATATATACTCTATATATATATATATATATATATATATATATATATATATTTTATATTAAAATTTTTAAATAATTTTAATATATATAATTAATATATATAATATTTTAAAATTTTAAAAATATAATTATTTTAATTTTAATATATATTAATTTATTATTTTTAAAATATATTTTATATATATAATATATATATATATATTATTAATATATATAAATTAAATATATATATATTTTATATATATATATTATTTTTATTTTTATATATATATATATATAATATATATATATTATATATATATGTGGGGTATAATTTAAAAGATTATGGAATCACGGGAAAAAATACGAAAAAAAACCACCACATCAAGCAGTGTTCAGTGATCTTGTAATTTTTGATGTTGAGAGACAATTTTATTTGGTTTTTTCGTGGGTAATAAACGAAGATCGAGAAATTAATCGACTTTTTTAAGATCATTTTCCCCCGGGAATTTGTTAAAAATTTAGGGAAGTGGGAAGATTTGCCAAAAGATATAGGCCTACTTTACATTGTAATTTTAGAATTTTTCTCCAGAAACGAAAAACCCTTCGAGAACGGGTGGGGAGCCGGGACAAGCGTTCAAGGTAGAGACGCCCTTTACTCTTTTCGCCAAGTTTTTTAAAAAGAGCCAAACCGAACTCCCCGGTCCCCCGCTAAAAAATCAATCGATATCGCAAAATTTTTTCCAGAAAATCCGGAACGGGCACATAGAGCGAAATGCGCATGACAAGCTTTGTACCCAAAATGAACAGAATTCGAAAAAGTAAAATGATAAAATTTTTCCCAAAAAGGGTATTTCCCAAATGCGGATGATTTTGTGAAAGTGGAAATTCGCAAAATTGCGGAATCAAGTATCAATGGCGTGAGCAATTTTTAAATATCAATATCAGAGGGCAGAATGGTATCACCAAATTTTTGTGTCACATATGCCCCCCACCCCCCCATGTCCCGGGCTTGGATTTCACTTGGTGGGGTAGTTAAAAGACCGTTGGGCCGGGGTTCGGGACCAGCCCTTTTAAATACTTACCAGTTTGACATTGAGTTTTCCAAAAACATTTAAGTGTACAAAAAAACCCTTTCACTAAATACAGGATGTTGGCAGTCTATGAAGGGGGAACTTTGGTGTTTTGAAAACCTCCCCAGGTTTAACTTTTAAAAATTTTTTTTTAAAA